>LPNX010372362.1:0-134913 GCA_001517045.1 Pseudotsuga menziesii | reverse complement strand
CTTCATCACTCCACTTCTGGGATGGACTTATAATGTATTTCGGCCATCGTATGACCCCTCTGACCTCACACATTGGGGGGCATCTGTTATAGCGGATTTCACCACTCTAGGTGAATCACACTTTGTATGGCCTTCCCCTGTCCTGCTGCAGACTCTTTATACCCCATGGACCATATTTTATCCTTTGATGTTTCCTTGATCATCCCTAAAACTATATAAAAGATGATATATGCGTCTTTTTCCCCGATAACCGCGTACATACGCAAGTTTGACCCCTGTATCTGCATACATTGGGATGTGTGCATAGTCCAAATCCTTTTGGAGTTTTCCTTGACATGGATCTGACTCATTTGACTCCTGGCCTTCCATATGCCTTGAGATCGCTCGGATTCGACCCTTCATTATTCCTTGTGAAGCTATATAAGGAACCCCTTGGTACATTGAAGGCATATAGAGAGATTGAAAGCAACGAAACTATAGTCCATTGTTGCCGAAATTTATGCTTGAGTCTACATCCCTTTGTCCCTTTGGAGCACTATTGTGTTCTTCCCAAGCTTGCCCTTTGCTAGTGAGCTTGCTATCGTGAGATGGAGGATTGAGGTAATGGAGGCTCAAGTGGGGGATTCAGTTTCTCCGATTCACAGACGTGCCATCAGAGGTTGTATCTATCTTGTAATCTCTGATTTATATTAATAAGAACTATCTTTCCTTGTCCAATGATGTGTATTTGATTGAATATTGTATCCATTGGAATATGTCAAATGCTTTTACATTATTGATTATATATGCTAGAATAGATCTAACACCATGATATATAGTATGCTTGTCTTGTTTACTTGTTGTTGAGGAAGTATTATATCAATTCAAGCCGAAGATTGGAAAGCTCAACGGGGATCTACTTCAACCGTCCGGAATAAGGTACGAGGTCTGATCCTTTAGTGTTAGATGTTTTATTTCTATTGCTTATTGGGAAAGATTGATTTCTGGAGTCAAAGCTGTCTGTTGTGGTACCCCAAGCCATAGGAATTTCTCTCCGTAACACAGGTTTCATAGATTTACTTGTTACCTGTAATCAATGCAATGAGTTAGCTGAGCATGTCTATTGCATGCAGACCTTGTTTGAGTATGTTCCAGAGGTTGATTGGTTTTGTTCTGAATGTAAGTTGAAGCCGAAAGTTAGCACACATAAGATTGCTCTCATATCATCTCATCTCCTAGTTAAACAATCACAATCTGAATCTAAGAAGCGAGCAGTTGAGAGCACTAATGCATAATCCTTATTGCAAAGAGATAGCTCATTAGTGGCATTAGAAGGAGCCAAGGGTGCTATTTGTGCAGAATCAAAACACATAGATGTCTCTATGCATTCCAGAGATGGTATGACATTTAGATGAGCATATTGGATGTTAGTTAAGTTCAGCAGCAGTTTTGTTAAAGAATTTTGGTACTCTGTTTGGCCTAAATTACCCAAGCCTGGTGCAAAACATTTCTTGCATTGACAATAGAACAGACTGTTAAAAAATTGAGAGAAAGCAACCAAGGAAAATCAAAAGAAAACCGACTGTCAAAACTCTGAAAACTTGAAGGAAAAAGGGCTGTTAGGTCATTAACAGGGTTTTAAAATCACACAGAAACATCATTCAGCCATTGGAAAGCAGATGAAGAAAAGTGGGAAGACCAACAGGGCTGAGCCTACTGAGCTGAATTGGATTGACAAGTTTCGAGGTTGTGCAGAGCTCTTTGAGAATGCTGGGTGGTTGGAATTCTTTAAGAAGATTGATGGATATAACACCGAAGTATCTCATAAATTTGCTAAATGTTATAACCAAGATATGGTATCATTCGAGACTCTGAAGTTCAAATTGACTGTGGAGTTGGTGGCTGAAGCAATAGGAGTGAAGAATGAAGGAGAGCTCTGGTTCAAAAAGGTGCCATTTACCTTCAATGCCCAAAGGTATCTTTTACCTGGCACTATTCCAGACTGGAGCAAGGGAGTGCTCATCTAGAATTTTAGAGCTGAATGGGTAGAGCCCATTAAGATTCTACAAAGCTACATAACTTGTGAAGTGAGGTATGCTTTTGTCTTCAAATATCATTTCAGGTTCTTATAGCACCTTGCTGGTGAAGCAAAGATGAGTCTCCCTTTCTTCTTGTTGAAGAGTTTGCAGAAAATGTCAAGTAGGATTAAAGAGCATCATGACCACACTACACAGTCCATTTTTCATCATGGATTGATCAAGCTTATTATTAGCACTGTTCTGCAAAGAGAAGGGAAGACTCGGGACTACTTCCTTTTTTGGTCTGGGTTCCAAATTAACTAGGAAGGATAGCCTACCAAAAATCATGTTGATAAGGGACAAGCCCTAATTAGAAGATTAGGACAAAAGGTCAAGGCTGAAGATAAAAAGTGTGCCAATCTTGAGAAAGTGGCAGAACCTTCAAAGGAGGATTATGAATCTCAGTAGCCTGCAACTGATAGTAAGGGAAAAAGTTTGCTGTTTATTAAAAATGAAACCCAACCTGTGCAAAATAAGGCACCAACAAAAATACTCATGGATGAAAAAATTGTTTTCACAAAGAAGGTTGCAGTAGAGGAAGAAGATACTAAGGTCCAACAAAGAAGCCCAATGACCATTCTATCTGAAGATGAAGGATATTTGTTGGAAGGAGATGAGGTGTCTGTCAGTGCTGAAACTAGGGTTGACACACACAGGGAGTTCTCCAGTCAAGAAGATAAGACAGTCATGCCAAAGAAAAAGAAGATCAAGGTTAAAGTTATGGAGTTTGCCTCAGTTATGCATCAAGGAAAAACTTTGAAAATGGTGGGAGAGCTTTCCCCAGGATGGAGACCCAAAACTCGATCCAAAAACAAATTGAGGCTGAACATGAAAAAGCTACTAAACCCTAAGTTAAACACAAAAGCAGTAACTGTGCTTGATAATTCTTCTTCAGATGAAAAGATAGAATCTAGCAAAGGTGATTGCAAAGAAAAGAAACCATTGAAGACAGTAGAAGAGTCCAGCCTCACCGAAACTAAACTATCAGCTGTGTTTTTGGAATTAAGAGGTGAAATGTTGAAGGAACAACAGAAAGAAGAAATGGAAGCTTCTTATTCAGAAAATAAGTTGGTAATGGATGAAAATGCACCTGATGAAACAGACAATCAAGAAAATCAAAATGTTCATGGTATGTCTACAGAGCTGCTGCCTGAGGATGAGAACATCTTCAAAAAGCTGAACATCCCATGGTTGCCTAGTGAGCTACAGAATACAACAGCAGGTAAGGTTTTTGACTCAAAAAAGGAGAATTTGCAAAGAAGCATGAAACAGTATAAGCATCAAATGGAGTACATGCAGGAAACAAATGATGGTTTAATCCTAGCTAATAGAAGACTTAGGGAGGACCTAGAGGAAGTAAATGATCATTACCAAGAGCTTACTGCAGTCTCCAGGGAGGCCCTAAAAAGGAAAAGAAGCACAGATCTACAGTGTGCAGAATTGAAACTGACTATCAAAAGCCTACAGCAGCAGAATAAGGAGCTTACAAGAAGGATGACAGATATGGAAGTTGAGCAGCAAAAAGACAGGAAAAAGGCCCAAGCTTTAGATGGAATAGCTTTATTGGAAGAAGCTGCTAAATACCTTTGAGTATTGTTAGTTAAGCAGTTACTTGTTATGTTTTTTTGGAAAAATACTTTGTTTTGTAAATTTTAATTTTGACATTATCCTATTGATGACTAAGCTAAAAACAGTTAGGGTTTAGACCCTAACTAAATTTTGAGAAACAGTATTTAGGAAGATCAGAAAGATAACAAGAGGTTGGATTTTTGGTGGGATTAAAGAGGTCTCTTGACTGGTTTATGAGCTAAGTACTTAAACTCTCATGTGTATTTGATGAACAAAATTATGAAATATATGATCCATATTACCCTTCAGTCTGTGTTTTGGCTTCATTTCTAGCTTGTTTAGCTACATAATTGGTAAATTCATTACTGGTTTATGGTTTCTTTGCTTGTAATGCTTGCCTGTTGTGAATGAACTTCAAATTTATGTTCTGTTGGATACCTGGTTATTATATTATGCATCTCTTCTCTTCATTACTTATGATTTAGTTCCTATTTGGCTTATGAATGTATTCCCTTTGGTCACCAAAACTTACAACCAGAAAAACCTTTAAAAAACCCTAAAACCTAGTTTTATTTGATTGAATATTTGAGATTGTGTTGGCTTGTTTCGTTGTAGCCTGGAAACAATTTTTGGCACAAACATCTTTGGCTCCCTTACCGGGGAACGAAGTTGAAAGTAGATTTTTCCTTGGGATACTTATCATTTCATTGGTTTAAAGAGGTGAACTTAAACCAACACATCTTTAAGGCTACTTTTCACCAGTTTATCATAGTGGCTACTAGGGGAGTTGGAACTAGAAACAGACCTACTTCACCATTGCAGTTGGGTGTTATAGATCCTAAACAGATATTGAAGACATCGAGGAAGATTAGAAGGTCTCATTCATTACCATCCCTATGTAACCTTGACCAGTTGGGTGGTTCATCACATTCAGCTGTGTTGAGAAAAGAAGAAGAAACCTCACCTTGGTTAAAGCCTATATTCCCTTACAATAGTTTCAAAGTTTTCACTGATCCACAATCTTTTAGAAAAGCTAAAACAACCTCTCTTGGTAAGATACCTCTTTTTCAGTTAAAAGTAGGTAAAAAACCCTTTTAGCCAGGTTCCAGTCAAACCTCTTCATCATCAAAGTTAGTCAGTCCAAAAATGGCAGCCTAAAATCAGCCTATAGACATGATGGACCGAATGGTTGTAGCCAGGTATGCACCATTGGTTTTGCCTCATCCTCTAAATGCACTGCCTGGAGGTGACTATCAGAAATATTTGCCTAGGTTTAATGGACAGGGGGAAACTACAGCTGAAGAACACTAGGAAGCTTTCCTTAGTTATGCTGATAACCAAAACATTGAAGCCAAGGATGTGTGGATGAGAATGTTTGTGCAGAGCCTTGATGGAGATGTTAGGAAATGGTTTAGGGAGTTGCCTGCTAATTCAATCGTTATCATTGAAGAACTTTGTGATCTCTTCATGAGACAATGGGGTGACACCAAGGACCATACATACTACATAACTGAGTTTGGAGCCCTTAGGAGGAAAAAGGATGAAACTATTGCTACAGGTTTAACAAAATGTATAGTAGAATTCCTACAGAAATAAATCCTACAGAAACATCTGCAAAACTTACATATGCAAATGCTTTCGATCATGAATTTTCTTTACTACTAAGAGAAATGAGACCTATTTCTTTACTGAATATGCAGGATGCAGCATTGGAGGTAGAATCTAACATACTATCTTCTAATAGATAGAAGAAAGAAACAACTCAGCAGCTTTATGACAGAAAAGGAAAGAAGGAAGCAGCTCCAAGAAGTTCTGCTTCTCATTCCGCTGAAGGAAAAATTGATGAAATGGCTAAATTGGTGAAAATTTTGACTGCAAAATTAAACAAATTAGAGCTTGAGAAAAATTCCAGCAAGCCTGCTCTAGAAGGTGAACGAAATCCTAACAGTCAGAACCAGTTCATAAGACAATTTGCTCCCCGTTTCATGCCTAGAGAATGAAGGAACAATGATATCCAGCGGGAAAGGAGAGAAAATGAGGACCAAAGAGTGCCACCACCTCTTCAGAACAATTTTGCTGATGAAGAAGAGGTTGATTATGAAGTAATATTTGACGATACTGACCAAGATATGAACCATTTTGGAGAAATATTGTCCGAGGGTTTTGTCACTGAGGAAGAATTTCTAAATGCAAAATGCAATGATGCTGGTATGTTCGAAACAGAAGAAGATTTAGGTATGAAAATGACTGCTGTAACTGCTGATGACTGTCAAAATGAACTTAAGAAGACTGTGAATCTAAGGTTAGGTCCAAAACAGGTGGTACAAATCCCAAAGAAGAAGGCAGCTGTCCCTGCTAAGCAATCATCTGATCCTGTGACAGAGAAAAGACAAGTTTCAGAAAAACAAAAGAAGAACACAGAGGTTGAAGAGGTAAATAAAACTGTTCAGAATTTCAGCCTGGAAAATGCATTAGGCAAGTTAAAGATTCCTGTACCTTTAACTAAATTAATGAAAAACCCTTCATATAAAGAATCTGTTCTTAAGATGATTAATTCGACAAGTAATCAGCCTATTTTTGATACAGTAAATTTGCAAGAAGAAAACCCTAGGATTTTCATTGGATCAGCCTTAGCTGAAAAGACTAAAAATGAAGCAGGTGCTCCACCTCCATTCTACATCACCCTGACAGTCCATGAACAAATGATACATAATTACTTGTTAGATTCGGGAGCCTCACACAATTTAATGCCAAAGGCTGTTATGGAGGCTTTAGGTCTGAGTATCACCAAACCCTATCATGATTTGTATGCATTTGATTCCCGAGCAATGAAGTGTTTAGGGGTAATAAAGGACATGGTTGTCAGTTTGGCTCAGTTACCCATGAAAAGTGTGATCATGGATGTAGTGGTAGCTGATATTACACCTAAATTTGGGTTACTTCTCTCTAGGTCTTGGGCAAAGAAAGTTGGTGGGACCTTACAAATGGATTTATCGTACGCTACTATTCCTGTGTTTGGAGGAGAAAACAAAAGGCTATACAGAGAGCTTCAATTTTCCTATATTGTGATAGATGACAAGAACCCTACCAACCACCCACTGTATGCTGTTGATAAAGACCTGGGTACTTGCATGTTACATTTCAGTGAGGATGACAATACTACTGGTTTGTTACAGGTTGAAAAGCAATAGCCAGTAAAATGCAGCAAGGAATAAGAGGATGAGCTCTGGCAATTATACTTTGATGGATCCTCTTGCAAAGAAGGCGCTGGAGCAGGGGTTCTCCTTATATCCCCTGGAGGTGAAACAATAAAGCTGATGTATAAATTAGAGTTTATTACTATGAATAATACTGCTGAATATGAAGCTTTGTTGTTAGGTTTGAAAGTTGCTAAAGATTTGGGCATTCAGCAGATTTCTGCATTTGGCGACTCCGAATTAGTTGTTCAGCAGGTGAAGAACAACTATCAAGTGAAGCAGGTTTTACTGAAAGTCTATCAAAATGAGGTATGGGACATGATTGCAAATTATTTTGTAGCTTTTAACATTACCTATATTCCAAGATATCATAATCAGACTGCAGATTCATTGGCCTTGGCTGCTACACACTTTAGAATCCCTAAGACCACTCAGTTGAGATATCCCATTGAAATTAGGTACAGACCATCTGTACCTGATAATGTAAAGAAGTGGAGAGTGTTCAAAGATGACATTGAGGTTAAAAGTTTTCTAGAGCTTACTCATGAGTTTTCTAATTCCCTGATTGATGAGGAGGAGGATGAAGAGGATGGACAGGTGGAAGAGATTGCTGAAAATGAAATTACTGGACACAAAATCATTGAATTAAAAAGTAATTTCATTCCAAAGGGTTTGGTACCTTTGGAAAGGATTTTTTTAAAAGATGATACACTCTTAAAACCTGTTGTACAGTTCTCAGAAGAAAATGTGGTGGATTGTAACATTGGTTCTGCAGAACAACCTAGAATGGTAAGAATTTCTAAAGCACTTACAGCTGAACAAAGAAGCAGGTACATTAAATTGTTAAAATAAAATGTGGATGTTTTTGCATGGTCTTATGAGGAATTGAGAACCTATGACACTGCAATTATACAACATAAAGTCCCTTTAAAACCGAATGCAAACCTTTTCGTCAAAAATTAAGGAGGATTAATCTAGCCTTGTTTCCTGTTATTGAAAAATAAGTAAAGAAGTTATTGGATGCCAAAATCATAGTGCCTCTCAGGTACTCTTCATGGGTGGCTAATCTAGTTCCTGTTAGGAAAAATAATGGAGAAATCAGGTTGTGTGTGGACTTTAGAAATTTGAACAGATCTTCACTAAAAGATAATTATCTGCTACCTAAAATTGAGCAAATATTGCAGAAAGTAGTTGGGGCACAGAGGATCTCTATGGTTGATGGTATCTCAGGGTACAATCAGATCTCTATGCATCTTGATGATAAGGAGAAGACAACTTTCACTACTCCTTGGGGAAATTTCATGTATGACAAGATGCCTTTTGGACTAATGAATGTTGGAGCCACTTTTCAGAGGGCTATGGATATTGCTTTTGTCGGAGAAAAGGACAAGTTTGTGGTAATCTACTTAGATGATATTATTGTTTTCTCACAATTAGATGATGAACATTTGAATCATTTGAAGCAGACTTTCCTGAAATGTAGAAAATTTGGCTTGTCCTTGAATCCAAAGAAGTCACACTTTGCTGTACAGGAAGGTAAATTGCTTGGTCATTTAGAGTCTGCTGATGGTATAAGGATTGACCCTGAAAGGGTAAAAGCTATATTGAAAATAAGTTTACCAAGGAGTAAAAAGGATGTCCAATCTTTCATTGGTAAAATCAACTTTCTGCGTTGGTTTATACCAAACTTTGCTGAGACTATCAAACAGATCACAGTCATGCTGAAAAAGGATCAGGAAGTCAGGTGGACCACTGAGGCAAAGAATGCATTTGAGAAGATCAAAATGGCTCTTACTGAAGCTCCTATATTAGTAAGCCCAGATTTTACCAGAGAATTTCTTACATTCTCATTTGCATCAGAGGATACAATAGCAGCTGTTCTGTTGCAGAAGAATAAGGAAGGACTGGAGCAGCCTATTGCATTCTTCAACAAAACTCTCAGGGATTCTGAACTAAACTACAATATCTTAGAAAAACAGGCCTATGCTCTGGTAAAAGCTTTAATTTTTTTCAGAATATATGTTTTGCATTCTAAAGTTATTTCATTTGTGCCTAATGCTGCTGTGAAAGATGTTTTAACACAGCCTGATAGTGAAGGGAAAAGAGGCAGGTGGATTGCTAAAATCATGGAGTATGATGTAGATATCAGACCTACCAAACTAGTCAAGGGACAAGGTTTAGCCAAGATGCTAGCTGAATCAAATTGTCAGGCTCTGGGATTGCATGTGATGGCTGAAGAGTTAGCTCAGGAAGAAGATCAAGCAATCTTGGAAAAAGAGAAAATCATGGACTATTATTCAGCATCCACATGGTATGCAGACATTGTGTATTTTCTGTTGTTTTTGCAATGTCCTGAGCATTTAGATAGAAAAGCTGCTAGATATTTAAAGCTTAAAGCTACTAAGTATTGTCTAGTAGAAGAGCAGTTATTCTGGAAGGACCCAAGTGGTATTCTACTCAGATGCTTGGATAAATCTAAAATTGAAGGAGTAATTTCTGAATCTCATGAGGGTGCTTGTGGAGGTCACAAGTACTGGAAGACAACAGCATACAAGTAATTTCTTTGTGTGCAGATGTATATCAGCAGGTAAGAGCCTGTATCCCTTGTCAGAAGTTTGTTGGCAAACAAAAATTGCTGTCATTGCCCCTAAAACCTATTGCAGTAAGTGCTCCTTTCCAGCAATGGGGTCTGGATTTTATAGGGGAGATAAATCCATCTTCCTCAGGACAACACAGGTGGATTCTAACTGCAACAGATTTCTTTGCCAACTGGGTGGAAGCCATCCCTACTAGGAGTGCTACAGACAAAGTAATTATGGAATTCATCGAAGAAAATATCCTCAGTAGGTTTGGGTGTCCTCAAAAAATAGTAACAGATAATGCAAAGGCTTTCAAGTCTAGGGCAGTGGAAGCATTTTGTGAAAAGAATGGTATCTTGTTGAAGCATTCAACTCCTTATTATCCCCAGGGTAATGGTTTAGCTGAATCCTCAAATAAGAACATCATTCAGAGTGTCAAAAAGTTGCTTAAGCATAATAAGAGATCATGGGATTCTATGCTGAAATATGCATTATGGGCTGATAGGATAACAATCAAACAAGCAATTGGAACTTCTCCTTTCCAATTAGTGTATGGCACAGATGCAGTTTTTCCTGTCCAATTGGGAATCCCAGTGATGAAGTTTCTTTAGAATTGTCAGGAAGAACCAAATGATATGCATAGAAGGATTTATGAGATGATAGAATTACAACAGAATAGGGAAAAAGTGGAAGAAAGTGCACAGTTATACAGATTGAAGATCAAAAGCAGATTTGACAGGAAAATCAAAGAAAACACTTTCTTAGTTGGTGATATGGTTTTGAGGTGGGATGCCAGGAAAGAGCCAAAAGGGAAGCATGGTAAATTTGAAAACCTCTGGTTTGGCCCTTTCCTAGTGTCTAAGATTCTAGAAAATAACACTTTTGTCCTACAGTCTTTGGAAGGTGAGGAATTGTCAAGTCCAGTCAGTGGACGATTCCTCAAGCATTTTCACAGCCTTTGAGGAGATTTTTACTTTTCATTGTATATACCGGTGTGAGTAAAGCATAATAAGGACTCCATAACCCAATGGAAATTTTGCAGACTAGTAGGTAGCAGAAAAGAAGGCACTGGTCTACAGGTTCTTGAAGCCTCGCAGGGAGGACTTCATCCCGCAGCTGGAGCCAGATGTTAAGTCATGAAAATGTTTTCTTCAGTCTTATATTTTGCTTGTGATTTTTGTTTTAAGCTTGCTCATTTGCTTACTTTTAGGAAATTTTGGTTTAAAATGAAAATTTTGATTTTTGCTTTTAGGTTTTCATTATGTTTTGTTTTTCTTATGGTTTTGAAGGGTTCTATAGGACATATGTTGATTAAAGGTTTCACAAATAACACTAAGGTCATAGTTTACCATATAAACCTTATTCAAAATGGAATTAATGGCTAAAAAGCACCAAATTTGATTTTAAAACATTCTTGTAGCGCAACGGCTAAAATTTTACACTGCGGCGCTAAAAGAATATCGCGGGCGCTAAATTTGTCGGTTTTAACGCCAAATTGTCCCATGATTGTGCTCCTGGATGACTAATCACATGTGTAGACAGGTTTGATACGTGTTTTATCAGAAATAATCATGCAAATAGGTGTGGTCTATGACGTGAAGGAGATCGTGGCAGACATAAGTTAGGGCTCAGCAAATCATGACAGATAGAGGAATGAGCCGAGATTGATGGGAAAGAGGTTCTCTACATAGGCATTACGAAGATGGAAGCGAAGTGGAACGAAGACAATTGCTAAGAATCCAGATTTTACAGTTAAAGAAGGAATTTAGGGTTTTCTCAGCATGACAGTTGGAAGCAAGATGAAGACTTGAAGACACTTGGACGGTTAAATTTGACATTCAGATAGTCCAAGGATCAATTTTAAATACCTGTAGCAAGCCGGGAGTGAGGTATTCCGCGTAAAATTGGTCGTGGCCTGCTAAATTGGGGGTTTTTCCGTTAAGGCTTGTTATGTTAAACTGATTAAAGAAAACATAAATTCATGTTGTTAACAAGCTCCCAACGATGAGAGATCATTCTAAAAGGTTTTAGATGTTTTGGAAAATGATAAGTTGAAAAACAACAGTTACATTAAACAAATTTCCCTGTCAAGACCAGCAAATATGGTAAGGTGAAGGTCCATATTATTTGTGGCGACCAGTGTTTCACAGATTTACTTGTTACCTGTAATCAATGCAATGAGTTAGCTGAGCATGTCTATTGCATGCAGACCTTGTTTGAGTATGTTACAGAGGTTGATTGGTTTTGTGCTGAATGTAAGTTGAAGCAGAAAGTTAGCACACATAAGATTGCTCTCATATCATCTCATCTCCTAGTTAAACAATCACAATCTGAATCTAAGAAGCGAGCAGTTGAGAGCACTAATGCAGAATCCTTATTGCAAAGAGATAGCTCATTAGTGGCATTAGAAGGAGCCAAGGGTGCTATTTGTGCAGAATCACAACACATAGATGTCTCTATGCATTCCATAGATGGTCTGACATTTAGATGAGCATATTGGATGTTAGTTAAGTTCAGCAGCAGTTTTGTTAAAGACTTTTGGTACTCTGTTTGGCCTAAATTACCCAAGCCTGGTGCAAAACATTTCTTGCATTGACAATAGAACAGACTGTTAAAAAATTGAGAGAAAATAGCCAAGGAAAATCAAAAGAAAACCGACTGTCAAAACTCTGAAAACTTGAAGGAAAAAGGGCTGTTAGGTCATTAACAGGGTTTTAAAATCACATAAATACATCATTCAACCATTGGAAAGGAGATGAAGAAAAGTGGGAAAACCAACAGGGCTGAGCCTACTGAGTTGAATTGGATTGACAAGTTTCCAGGTTGTGCAGAGCTCTTTGAGAATGCTGGGTGGTTGGACTTCTTTAAGAAGATTGATGGATATAACACCGAAGTCTCTCATAAATTTGCTAAATGTTATAACCAAGATATGGTATCATTCGAGACTCTGAAGTTCAAATTGACTGTGGAGTTGGTGGTTGAAGCAATAGGAGTGAAGAATGAAGGAGAGCTCTAGTTCAAAAAGGTGCCATTTACCTTCAATGCCCAAAGGTATCTTTTACCTGGCACTATTCCAGACTGAAGCAAGGGAGTGCTCATCCAGAATTTTAGAGCTGAATGGGTAGAGCCCATTAAGATTATACAAAGCTACATAACTTGCGAAGGCAGGTATGCTTTTGTATTCAAATATCATTTCAGGTTCTTACAACACCTTGCTGGTGAATCAAAGATGAGTCTCCCTTTCTTCTTGTTGAAGAGTTTGCAGAAAATGTCAAGCAGGATTAAAGAGCATCGTGACCACACTGCACAGTCCATTTTTCATCATGGATTGATCAAGCTTATTATCAGCACTGTTCTGCAAAGATAAGGGAAGACTTGGGACTACTTCCTTTTTTGGTCTAGGTTCCAAATTAACTAGGAAGGACAGCCTACCAAAAAGCATGTTGATAAGGGACAAGCCCTAATTAGAAAATTAGGACAAAAGTTCAAGGCTGAAGATAAAAAGTGTGCCAAGCTTGAGGAAGTGGCAGAACCTTCAAAGGAGGATTATGAATCTCAGCAGCCTGCAACTGATAGCAAGGGCAAAAGTTTGCTGTTTATTAAAAAAGAAACCCAGCATGTGCAAAATAAGGCACCAGCAGAAATACTCATGGATGAAAAAATTGTTTTCACAGAGAAGGTTGCAGTAGAGGAACAAGATACTAAGTTCCAACAAAGAATCCCAATCACCATTCTATATGAAGATGAAGGATATTTTTTGGAAGGAGATGAGGTGACTGTCAGTGCTGAAACTAGGGTTGGCACACACAGGGAGTTCTCCAGTCAAGAAGATAAGACAATCATGCCAAAGAAAAAGAAGATCAAGGTTAAAGCTATGGAGTTTGCCTCAGTTATGCATAAAGGAAAAACTTTGAAAATGGTGGGAGAGCTTGCCCCAGGATGGAGACCCAAAACTCGATCCAAAAACAAATTGAGCCTGAACATGAAAAAGCTACTAAACCCTAAGTTAAACACAAAAGTAGTAACTGTGCTTGATACTTCTTCTTCAGATGAAAAGGTACAATCTAGCAAAGGTGATTGCAAAGGAAAGAAACCATTGAAGACAGTAGAAGAGTCCAGCCTCACCGAAACTAAACTATCAGCTGTGTTTTTGGAATTAAGAGGTGAAATGTTGAAGGAACAACAAAAAGAAGAAATGGAAGCTTCTTATTCAGAAAATAAGTTGGTAATGGATGAAAATGCACCTGATGAAATAGACAATCAAGAAAATCCAAATGTTCATGGTATGTCTACAGAGCTGCTGCCTGAGGATGAGAACATCTTCAGAAAGCTGAACATCCCATGGTTGCCTAGTGAGCTACAGAATACAACAACAGGCAAGGTTTTTGACTCAGAAAAGGAGAATTTGCAAAGAACCATCAAACAGTATAAACATCAAATGGAGTACATGTAGGAAAGAAATGATGGTTTAATCCTAGCTAATAGAAGACTCAGGGAGGACTTAGAGGAAGTAAATGATCATTACCAAGAGCTTACTGTAGTCTCCAGGGAGGCCCTAAAAAGGAAAAGAAGCACAGATCTAAAGTGTGCAGAATTGAAACTGACTATCAAAAGCCTACAACATCAGAATAAGGAGCTTACAAGAAGGATGACAGATATGGAAGCTGAGCAGCAGAAAGCCAGGAAAAAGGGCCAAGCTTTAGATAGAATAGCTTTATTGGCAGAAGATGCTAAAGACCTTTGAGTATTGTTAGTTAAGCAGTTACTTGTTATGTTTTTTTGGAAAAATACTTTATTTTGTAAATTTTAATTTTGACATTATCCTATCGATGACTAAGCTAAAAACAGTTAGGGTTTAGACCCTAACTGAATTTTGAGAAACAGTATTTAGGAAGATCAGAAAGAGAACAAGAGGTTGGATTTTTGGTGGGCTTAAGGAGGTCTCTTGACTGGTTTATGAGCTAAGTACTTAAACTCTCATGTGTATTTGATGAATAGAATTATGAAATATATGATCCATATTACCCTTTTGTCTGTGTTTTGGCTTCATTTCTAGCTTGTTTAGCTACATAATTGGTAAATTCATTACTGGTTTATGGTTTCTTTACTTGTAATGCTTGCCTTTTGTGAATGAACTTCAAAGTTATGTTTTGTTGGATACCTGGTTATTATATTATGCATCTCTGCTCTTCATTACTTATGATTTAGTTCCTATTTGGCTTATGAATGTATTCCCTTTGGTCACCAAAACTTACAACCAGAAAACCTTTAAAAAACCCTAAAACCTAGTTTTGTTTGATTGAATATTTGAGATTGTGTTGGCTTGTTTCGTTGTAGCCTGGAAACAATTTCTGGCACAAACATTATCCATCCAACCTAGGGAACTAGTAAGATTGATGGAATTTTCCTCCTATGCAATTATTTAAAATGGGGACATTATAGTAGATTAATTATCTAACACCCCCCTTGAGCCTAACTTATTACAGTTTATACCAAATGTTTATTTAGCCCTTGGAAACTAAGGCTCACGTCAGCTCTTACGACAATTTTTTTATTATTTTTCCATGTAAAATGAGGAAAGAGGAAAAACCTCATGTGGAAAATCCTCCCTAAAGAATGGACATGACAAAGATGATAAAAAATGTCTTCAATACTTCATATTATTCACTTGAATGAGCTGAAATAACAACTTATTGGTGATGGAATTGGTGAATATGTTGTGGATTCCAAGATCCTGCATCAATGCATCAATGTGTTGTAGACAAAGATCATGTGGAGAGGCCCTTTGATGGTCATCATTTGCTAATGGAGGAGCATCATAAGAATGTATTTTGCTGCAATCATACTATGATCTACAATCATAATCAATCATGTAAAAGAAATCCCTGCAAAATTTTCCCAAATAACATCAAAAGATTCAACAAAATCTGCCTCCTGTGTAACTTCCATATCATGAATAAAACCATGAATCTTCTTCCCAATTTGATGAAGCACCTTCATAAATCTATAAAAAATCTCACGAGTCTCTGAAATATCAAAATAAATTTCATATACAGCATAAAACATCATAGGTATGGTGTATCCATGAGCAAATGGGTCCATAGTGGGAAAAGAATGAGCAACTAAATCACACTGACAATTGAGCGAACCTAGAGGGTCTGGAGATTTTAAACTTGAACCATGGGTGGTGAGATCAAGTCCAGAAATATGGAAAAAGATTCCTATGAAGGCCAATTCCATGTCTTTCCAACCAATGAATGACATACAAGACATAAAAGCAACATACACAAGTGACATAGTATTGGAAACCAGGTAATTTTGGGACTTCCAACTAGTGAACTTGAGGGTTGTCGGGTCTTTTGGGAATAAAATGGTTGGGAAAATTAGTCTATGAATGTCATAGTATGTATATAATCCTTTATACCACCTTCATAATCAGAATAGGAATGATTTAAATTAAGTGGGAAATATCTTTCAGAAGACACATTGGGCACTAGTAGAAAATGACTAGTTTCTGGAGGAAACTTTGGTGAACTGGTTGGGGTTTCTTCCAAGGAAGGGATGGAGGTTTCAGATTCTGATATATCAGAATGTAAATAAGAATAAGAGACATATGAAATAGAGATATGATAAATTGGTTTCTCCCATGCACACAAAGCATACACATGCTTACCATCTTCTTGCTTGCGCTCCCATCTTCTTGCAAAATATGGAACACCAATATTGTTCAACTCAAGGAAATTGGTCATGATGCCCATATTCTTTCTGAAGAAAGATATTTCATGATGTGAACCTATGAAATAACCACATGTGGGTATCTCTCTCTTTTCCTTCATCCTCTTGGATTTCAAATCCTCATCAGTTGAATTGAGCTTTCTGTATTCAAATGCTTCTTTTCCTTCCTTCTTTGTTGCTTCAAATCCTTGACTTTCTTCTTGCATTTGGATTTATTTGAAACACCAGAAGAAAGAACTTGATCCTTGATGGATTTTATGGTACCCATTTTCACTAACTTGTCTTTCTCCTGAGTCAATGACTCCATGAAGTATGCTAGCGCAGGCATCCTCCAATTTCTAGCTGTGAGCTTGCTTGAGTGGAATGTTGAAACAAACACATAATACTCAGGTCCTAAATTAAACATTATAGACAAGATAAGCTGATCATATTTCTTCTCTATGCCACACTATTTTAGCCGAAGCAACAACGCTTTGAACTTGGTAAAGAAGTCTTGGATTGTCTCATAGTTAGTTGGACTCGGTGAGATTAGCTCATTTTCGAGATGATAGCCTCTCATCTAATCAATGTTCCCAAATAGTGACTCAAGCTTGAGCCAAAATTCATTGGGTGTGCCAAGAATATCTATATGGAAGATAATATCTTTCTAAGTACTAAGACAAAGCATGCCAAATGCCTCATCAAGTCTGTTGAAGTACTCAGCTTTCTCTGTAGTAGAGTTGGGCTTGGTCTCAGTCCCCATGGCGACTCTATACAGGCCTTTTGACCTCAGCTGGATCACCATTTTGGCCTTCCATTCAAAATAGTTGAATGGGGTCAGAAATTCATGAGTCTTGCCCATTATGCTTGCACACTGTGTTACAGAAACACTGTTGTACCTGTAATGCAAACACTCAAAATTTCTAGAAAATTCCCTAAAAGACAATACAAACACTCTTAGTTTTGATTTGCAGCTCCAAAAAGCTATGATACCATGTGAGAATTTATTTACAGTGAGATCTAGAAGCTAGGACAATATTCACAATCTAATTTATTCACAAAATATGCAAGATAACAACAAAAGAGAACAAAATAACATACACAGATGGTGCCAATAACTGATCTTTCTATTAGTGTACAACTTGTAGATCTGTATGGCACATTATTATAATACAATTGGGAAAATTTATGAGCCCTTGGAGGCCTATAGATGCATACAAGTGTCAGGCTAGGATTTGACCCCTAAACCCCCCCTAGGTTGACCAATAGGCTCCCAAACCTTACCAAACAGTCACTAATGCAAGTGTGAACATGTATGGAGGAATGATGGATCATAAATGAAGGCATGATAGGCATGGGTGAACACCTGTGTGAGTGGGAGAGTCTCTAAGAGCCAATAAATGCTCAAGAAGACCACAAAACAACCACATTCACACACTATTGCCCCTAATCAAACATATTCCTTGAATTAAGGGATAAGGAGTGGTATGTAATCAATGAGGGCACCTGGTTTGACAAAATGATCTAACTAAAGTGCCTCAATTGTTAGGATGATCAAAGTGGATTGCATCAACTGTGAGTTAATGAGCCAAAAATCACCTAATAGACCAATATTGATTAGTATAACCTAAGTAGGACCATATAACATAAGTAAAAGAAAAATGAAAATGCCTCCTAGGTGTAAGACCATGGTACTAAGGTAGATTAATCCTCTAACATGTACAAATAGTATGACCTCCACACCTTCAATTTGTTCCCTCCAAAATCATGCTTGAGCTATACAGAACATAGTACAGCCTAAACAACCTAGCCCCAACAATAAATTTTCCATGTATGACCCAAAAAACCTCCACACATTCGTTATACGGTCTACAAACTTGTTTTTGTATGGATTGCAAGTTTTCTCCCTTGATTTGTGTGCCTCTCCTTGATTTATGTGCTCTTTCTCTCTTGGGATATGGACTGTCTTTCCCTCCTTGGAATATGTTCCCAATTCCTCTTTCTACTACCTCTTTCTCTTTAAGCTCTCCAAATATCTCTCACTCAAATTTTCCTCTCCACTCTCCTTAGGTCTCTTTTATAACTTCATAAATGGTTGTTCAGTTACCTCCATATCTCAACGATCAATATTAGGTATTGACCTCACTGGGTCTACAGTTGTGACTTAATCTCTCATTGAGATGAATTAAATCACTTAAATCGCTTAAACTATATAAATTCACATTAGTCATTAAAAATAATAAAAGCCGCTTTATAAAGTGCTCACGTAGAAAATCACTTTTCATACCACTTCTACATGCTATACACATATCCTATGTATAATTACCTATCCGAGCTACAAAAACTAAGAAGATAGATAATCAATTTTCTAGCTTAGGAATTCATCTTCCTTTGGAATGATCAATCCTTAGTATCCTAGTCTATATGAGGGATGGTGATCCTATCCATAAGAAGATTGTAAATGGTGTGTTATAGAGATTCAAAGAAGACATCTACTTACTTTAGGATGCCATGTTAATTATCTTTGAGCTTCATAATTGGATGAACTATTGTTGGAATGGATCCTTCCAGGATACACATCATTATCAGGGTAGTGGGGGTATGGTGTTGGTTGTTTCTTCTTATTTAAATATTTTTGTAGTGGATAATGGCACAGACATTGAGGAATGGTGTATATGGGTGACATGGATTGATCAATACTAATAATAATAGGGAACTATGTAGTTTATGCTCCTAATATTAGTTCAAAGTGTGGAGAATATTGGCATTCGATGGCTTCTTCATTGTCATTCATAGATTGGATTGTTGAAGGGAATTTCAACATGGTATAGTTGGAGAGTAATTATAGAGGAGGTGTAGGAAATGTAATTATTGTTGCAGAGAAGAATTTTTTGTCCCCTGGTGCAAGTCTTCTCTTTATGTATTCATTCCCAATTGGAAAAAAATGAGTAGACACAACAAAGAGAACACTTTTTAGTGGAGGTTTTTGTGAAACTTCACCAAAATTTGTTTCCCTTCTATGTTTATAGCATAGGTTGGTAGTAGAGGAGGGCTCATAGAGGTTTTTGTTGAGATTTTCACAACAATGCACTTAAACTAAATAAAAATGCATTGGTGTGCATCTATACCAAACATATCCATGTGTATAACATAAAATGCACCAAGCAAACCAAACTCATTTATGCTTCTAAAATCTCAAATTATCCATTTTACGATTTAAAAAATTAAAATTAATTCAGGTGCTCTATAACAAAGAAGGCGTACCGGTGCGTTTTTCAAATACACATCGGTCGAGTTAAAACAAACAATTTAATTAATAATTTTAATTAAAAAAGAAAAAAAGAACTACATTGGTGCGATGTAAAATATGAACCACCACTACTAAAAATTACAAGCTCTACTAACTCATAATTTTAATATAAATACAATAGTTTTGTTTGAAGAAGGTAAATCCATATCGAGACGTCGATGCTCCATGAGAAAATGATGCATTGGTGATAAAAAATACAAGCACTGCTAACCCATGTTATTGAAAGAAATATACTTTTATTTACAAAAAGTAAATGCATATCGAGACATCAGTGCTATAAGGGAAAATGATGCATTGGTGCGATATTCCATGATGAACCGTAATGGTTTAGAAAAGTTTCTCGATCATTAAAAGAAATAGTATTATATTGGCACATTAACCTCTTTGGTGTGTACAAACCATAGAGACACACCAGTGTGTATTTTTTAAGGAGCACCAAAATATTGAATTTATTTAAATCGACAAAACGAGTTTCGATGCTCCACTTCCAACATTACCTAGTGCATTAACCTATCATAGGGCGCACCCCAAAATAGTAAAATAAATAAATAAATCATTACCAAATCAAAAATTCATTTTTTCATTTCCTCCATGGATCTAACCTCTCACCCAAGCATTGGTGATCTAACCTCTCACCCAAGCATTGGTGCTCATATACCTTGGCGGCTATTTGGGGGGTGCGCTTATTTGCTTCGGTTGGCACCAGGAATCCACCAACGTGTTTGCAAACAATGCATATACAATGACGCATTGCGAACAATGCACACTTAAAAGAAGCACTATGTTGTTAAAGAAATTAAAAAATATCACTCTAGTTCGTGATAAACACCTAAGCATTGGAGTGCTAATGTGACGATCATGATAGCACGTTGACGTGACATGTAAACTACAACACATCGTAGACTATGCGCACATAGTAAACACACAAGATCGTTTAAATTTTTTTAAAATAGAACTTTGGTGTGTGATCCACACATTAGAAACATAGTGCTAATGCCACAATTACATTAGCACGTTGATGCTCCGTTGTAACAAAAATGAACCATTTGCGATGTGCACATGAAAAAAACATCTGTTATTAAAAAAAATTGCATTTTGGTGCATTGATCCACATACTAGTTCCATAGTGATAATGTGGTGATCACATTAACACTTTGGTGCTCAAAAGAAAACAAGACACATCATTAATGATGCCCTCATAAAAGATGCACCTCATAGTTTAAAAAATTTAACAAATAATACTTTGGTGCATGATCCACACATTAGCAGTTGAGTCCTAATGTGTTGATCACGATAGTGTGACGATGTGTCATTGAAACTACTATACACCATCCACGGTCCTTATAAAATGCACACACCAGATTGATAATAAATCTTAAAAATTGTACCCGAATGTGTGTGATCCACACATTAGGACTAGACTGCTAATGTGAGAACCATATTAGCATGTCGATGCTCTAATGAAATTACAATGAACTATTTGTGGTAAAAAGGATGCACTACTTTATTTAAAAAAAAAGCCACACTCTAGTGCATTGATCCACATATTAGTACCAAAGTGCTAATGTGGCGATCACATTAGAACTTTGGTGCTCCACGGAAAACAAGACGCACTATTAACGATGCCCACATAAATGACGCATTGCGTCATTTAAAATAATTTAAAAATAGCACTATGGTGTGTGATTCATGCATTAGCACTAGAGTGCTAATGCAATGATCATATCTGCACGACAATGCAGATATGATCATCACATTAGCACTTTCATGGATCACATTAGCATTTTGGTGCTAATGTGTGGAGCATGCATCAGACTGCAATTTAAAAAGAAATAAGTACTTTGATGCTCCATGTTTGTGCGCACTATGCACATTGTGCCATAGTTTTTGTGGCGCACTGTCGTGCAGATATGATCATCAAAGTAGTACTCCAGTTCTAATGCATGGATCATGCACCAGAGTGCTATTTTTTAAATTCTTTTAAATGACGATTACATTAGCATATTGGTGCGCAGCTAAACCTAGATGCATCATTTTACGATGCACATGAAAATGACACATCACATTGTTTAAGGAATTAAAAAAAAATCACTTTGTTGCATGCTCGACACATTAGTATCAAAGTTCTAATTTGAGGGGATCCATTTGTACTCTATTGCTCCAATAAAAGTATAACACACCTTCTACAGTGCACACGTAGAAGGCACACCACGATGTATTTAAAAAAAATGGTATTTTGGTGCGTTATCCACAAATTAGAATTGGATTTCTAGAGTGATGATCACATTAGGACTCCGATGCTCCACCTAAATCGGTATGCACCGTGCATGGTGCACATGAAAAAATACACATTGATTTCTTTATAAAATTAAAAAATGCACTCTGGTGCATTGATATATGCACCACTGCGTGCCTTGTAAAATACAACACTATTGTTGTATTAGTGCATTTTTACTGATATTATGCACCGGTCCCAATGCACATATCTTATTAAATGTACACCATTTATTAATCAATTTATTGTTAGTTCTTAGATTCATGTGTTGCTAGGTTTTAGAGATAACTTCCAGGAACTTTGTAGTAGCCATTATAATAGTTGATGTTTCAAACCTTCATCATGGTTCATCTTCAACAAAAAATGAGTCGAGTAGAGGAGAGGCCAATCTTGTTTTATCAATAATAATAATAATAATAATAAATCCACACAATTAATCATAAGGCGTGTAAAAAACAAAAGTAAGCCGACATCTAATTAAGTAACCAAAACCCTAAAAATCTAAACACAAGGACAAAAAGGAAAATTATAAAAATTAGTTAACCTAGAAAAAAGGTAAATAACTAATAATATGGAAAATCCTAACAATATATAAGGGAGAATAATATGAATATAATACTTAAAATAACTAGGAATGAAAAACAAGATAACTCTATAAAGCTTAAACAATTTGTTTTTGCACTAAAAAATTAAATAAATATTTGGATAAATACAGAATGCTTATATATGTGTATGTTTTATAATTTGAATTTTTTTTTATCAATATATATGTGCCTAAAAAGAGCTACATGAGAATAAGAGACAATGGTGATGATTGCAATGACAACAATAGGTCGACACATACAACTTGTACATGAATGGGAGGCTAGGGAGAGGAAGAGGGAGATGCTTCATTTCCCTAATATAGCTCAGACTCATGCCCTTCTGAGGAATGCCGACCTATCAAGTTTTATGATGAGGCTACATCCTTGGGACTGTGCATTTATACAATAGTTGATCCATTGATGGGATCATGCCTGGAAAGCATTTAGGTCCAATCCCAATATGTGGTATCAACTCACAAAGGAGGATGTATATTTTATCTCTAGGATATCGAGGAGTGGAAAAGTTTGGCCCCACTTCCTTGATCTACTGCCTGGAATTGCATGCAGGGCCCAAATAACATATGTCCAGAGATATGTCAGTTAAGATATTATTTTGACCACAGAGTTCCAGGTTGTTGGTGCTTAGTTGAGCGTTCGAGCATTTAGTGCAAAAGAGGTTAGGTGCATATCCCTTATTGTGACATTACTGGCACACTATACCTTCAATGAGAATTGCATTAGTTTCCCTTTGATGTATTATGTATATGATCTAGATTTATGACTGAATGAAATGAAGGAATATATATAACATCATAAACACAGACATTGTTGACACTTTTTGGGACAAGGGTTCACTCCACAGATCTGTGAACACTTATCAACGCAAACTCCCCAAAAATTGGCCTTGACATGTTTTACCCTATCTAGCAACACCTGCAAAGCAAGTGCAATCTCACCCGAGATGTCTGAGGGAGGGACGCAGGAACCAAGTTTCCACAGAGGGAAGAGGACTTCCACACTACCGGTTATTTTATCGCACTATTGACTAGAGATCCAGGGTTTAACTTATATTATTACTCAGATCAATTCTTTCACATTTATTAAGAACTATATTGAAAAAGACACATTATCATCATCATTCAAAATCGTATTCATAGTAGAAAGACATTGACATATAGCAAACCAATAGATCTTGAAAGACTTCACATCATTTAGATTTACCCAGGAAAACTCAGTGATTTCATCATTAAAGACTTCACAGTATTAATCACATCATACAAAAATACAAATAAGAGACAAAATCATGTCGTCAACATAACCTTCTAATTATCAATCCCAGAAAGATAGAACATCACTTGGTCGATTAGCCTCAGACCCAAAAATACATTCGTTCCTTCGAACTAGATCCACAGATAAGAATTGATTACAAACTACTGATTCCATCTTGTTCTCATAATGACTACACTTCTAACTCTATTTATAGGTTTACTAAGTTGTTACAAAATGGTCCACTTGATCAATCTCCTAACTAATTTTACCAAAATATTCTAACTTGTCGGTTTCTCCTTCTATGTGGTCGTCTCTTCCTTTGGTCAGTGTCCTTCTTGCCAATGGCAGGGGCATGCCTTGCACACCCTAACCCCTTTCTAGCTGTCCCCCAACAGAAACTTATGGCTCATCCTCGAGCCACATAAGAGGAAATTATTTATTCATTCAACTTCGTCTTGAAGGCATCATATTCAGTCTTCACTTGATCGATAGCTTCCTTGACCTTCTGTATAAGTGCTGCGCACTAGTCGACTTCTTTCTTCGTTAGGTGGTATTTTTTCATCTATTGTACTCTATTTAAGTCAAGCTTGGTTGATTGGATCTCCTCCATGGTTTTGAGCACCAATTGTTCTGCCATACCTTGTAGTTCATCCAACTATTTCAACCTCCTTTGGTGCCTTGTACACGCCTTATTGATGTGTTGCTGCAACTCTTTGAGCTTCGCTGCTTTGGTTACATGTGCCTATGGGGGAATCAATTTGAGTGATCTCCGTAGGGCCATTAGTTGCACCTATGCTTCCCCAAGTTGAGTCTCCAACTAATGCAGCTGCTTGTCCTACACCAAGTTCCCCCAAAACTTCATGATTTCTTCTGCAATCGTCTAAACCACCTTTTCATTTTCTACAATTTCTATTTTAGTGTCCTCAATTATGCTTCTTATTTCCACAAGATTCTTCGACGGTGTGATTGGTACGGCGCACGCCTGCATTTCCTCGTTCTCCTTCTTCCAATCAATGACAATTTTTACAAATATAAACACTTTCACTTCCGAAAACATCTTCAGTGTAATGTCTGAAATTTCTTCGCAGACCATCGCATTTTGCTATCTCTAGTTTATGCCTATTATCAAATGCCTTCGTTATTTCATCGATTACTGCTTTCTTTTTTTTCTTTGAGGCGTTGGAGTTTCTCTTCTGTACTCGCTACCTGATGCCTCGACCAAACCAGTTGATTGTGAATTGTCACCTTCTAGTCTCAGATATCTTTGCTTGCTGCTAGATGAACTCGTGTCAGCATGTGCATTGGGATTTCATTGAGGTCGATACCAATGAAGTCAAACCCATTTATGGTCGCGCTAGTGTCCATGCTCCCTATCATTAGTGCTTATGGTACAATATGTACTAATTGCACTTTCTTTCCCAGGTGCATCTTGGCTACTCTTTGCAGCGCACCCTCCTGTGGTACTCGTGTCTCCATTACTGTGTTGGTCAACATTTACAACAACCCTATAACCTGAAAGAAGTAACCTGTTACATGCTGCATTACCTCAGTTGCACCCTTGTTGGTCACCATTTTGATTTTAGTTACTACCTTGTTCACTTGCTCGTTAGAGAGTCCTACGGTATTGATCCCTTCGCCTTGTTAAAATCGGCACTTTGTTCATGCCATTTCCTGTTGCTTCTCCAAGTCCGATTCTGTCAGAGTATCGAAAAATTCCTCTTGTGAGTCCTCATATGATTCCTTCATCTTACCCTGCTCAATTGAAATCTATAGCGGTTGTCCATTTTATATGTCCGATAGGTCCTCGGTACTGACCAACGATTTCCACTCCGGTATCCATTCGTCGATAATGGCATCGAGCTCTGCATCAGCCAACTTTTATCATGTCATTAAACATTGGTGTTTTGCATCATGCTGCACCTAAATATGGATGGCATGCGATCATATTTCTAATCATGCAATCCTCTGTACTTCGTCGCAACCTCATCTGTGAGTCACAATATTTTTGTTGTTGCACCCCATAGTGCATCTAAGTACAAGTAGAACTAGATGTTGTTGTCAGTTTTCCTTTCCTTATGGTTGAGCACCCATAGGTTCTTGCACTGTGCTCCTCTACAGATGTTGACAACGTCAACCTCCATTCCCTGATAGTATTTTGGTTCCATCCAACCAACAAGTGCGATATGTATCAACAACTAAGAGTAGGTAAATGGATTTTTCTCCTCTTGCACCAATATGACGTCCACCATCAACTCATTCACCAAAAATAAAGACCATTTCATCTAAATTCCCACTACATAATGCTCTATGCATGCGATGACTCCCAACGTGCATTGATTTGGTCTGTTCTTACGCACTACCTTCACAGCCAACAACTTTGCTATGATCCCGACATTTTGGTCATGGATGGTGTTAATGACATACACACGTTTGTCTTTGACAACATTGTACTTCTTCTTTAGTCCTGTCACCAATTTATTATCGTTGTCCTTCCCTCTGAAGTATTGTGATAGATCGACCCCTGCCTTGGGAAAGCCGGTGATTTGTGATCTCAAATGGACTGTGATTGGGACCTTTGTGTCCAACCACAACTACCCACCATGGAAACAAGACAACAACTGCTTTACAAATGCATTGAACTCCGAGGAGCACCCAAAATGCGGCATGTGAATAATCGAAAACAACCCAGACCGCTATAGTCCCAATGATCATTGTGCTAGTTCCCTGGTGATGGGACCCTTGTCGCCATGCTTTCTCTACTCAAATTTTCCTTCTGTGCATTCAGAGTATGCCAAAATGTCATGATCATTGTATTGGAGCTTTTGCAACTGCGGAATAATGTTCATTGTCTCATGGACTCCCTTCGGTGTCGTTGACATCTTGATAGTATACTTCTGATTCTTACTTATGTGGACCACTCATGATCCTACCTTCCTCGGAGGTACATACCCCGGGATATCCTCATCCGTGGACCCTTTCGCATTGTATAATCCTCTGCTGCCGTAGTCGATGGGCTAGCTTCTACCTTCACTGCTCTGGTAGACCTGCGAGTTACCTTCGTTCTTGAGTCTGGAGTGATTGATCAATGCACACTCCTATTCTTCCTTGGCAGTCACACTAATGTGGTCCCAATTTTTGGTTGTTCTTCCTCAATCGTTGTGTGTGTTCTGAGCGAGCCCTGCATACTAGTGCTGGAGATCAATTGTGCCATATTTTATTTGCTACTTCTCTTCACTCTGATGATTTACTTTCCTCTTCTAATTTTCTTTGCTTCGATTCAATTTGCATAATGGGTCAAACCATGCCCCTTGACCCATTTTTATAGCATTTGATCCTCCCATGTGAAATATTTGGAACATCATTACCAAATCCGTCAGAGATTGACCAAATCCTGTGTCGATTTTGCAAATCTAACGACCTCATTTGTCCATAAATGCACATCTTTTCCACTTGCGCCGTTGCCCTCCTAGTTTAATTGCGACATTTATTGTCTGATTTGACCATTCCGTGTCGTGTCCGATATCGTCAAGATTCACACTTTGCTGCGATTCCATTTTTCTTATTCGTCTATCATCTGTCGATAAACTTCTCTTCGGGACTTTTCCATTTTTACTTTATTTATTTTTATTTTTTGTTTGCTAGTCGTCAGTGGTGCAGTGCCTAGATATCCTGATAAGGATTTGTCCAACTTCCATTCACTAGTTTTTGTAATAATACTCCATCTAATTGTTGTAATAGTGTTGCACCTCCATTGGTAAGGAAATGAATAGCATAGGGACCTAACCAATGCATTTGTATCTTACATCGGTGCTTCGCGAACTTGTTGTCGTAGAGGATAAACATAGATTCGTGTTGAAAGTGCTTCTCCTTTACATGGCGACCGTACCATGCCTTTTGTCGATACTTTTCTACTTGCTGGTGGAATTATGTGACAAACTGATACTCTTCCAGTTGTGACAGCTGCGCCATCTTCCCTTGACTGTGCCTTCATATGTCATGTTAGTGGCTGCTACTATGCGTAGACTAGGAATGATATATTTCGTCGACATCATCGCTTCTTGTACGTAAACTAACTTGAATGAAGTTTGTCTGGTCAATACTTTACTTGTCATTCTGTAATCCCATAATATTTTAGGGATTTTCAAATCCCAATTGTCGTGATTTGTATTGCATACCTTTGTTAGCACATTTTCTAGTACCTTGTTGAACACCTCGACTGCTCCATTCACTTGTGGGCGATATGGAGTACTTTTCTTATGATGAATATGAAATTCCTTCATCATCGCTCTGATCGTATGATTGATGAAGTGAGATCCTTGGTTTCTCATCAGTATCTTGGGACATACAAATCTAGTGATCACATTGTCAAACAAGAATATTTCTGCTATCGCATCTGTACAATCCTTCACTAGTGTTGCCTCGGTGCATCTAGTCAAATAGACTATCGCAATAATGATATATCATGCACCCGTTCTTTTTCCCTTGTGGATTTATGGTTCCTTCGAAGTCCATAACCCATTTATCGAATGGTTGTAGTGTTATAGGAGGTACTATTTGCAACTGTATAGTCCTTCATCGGTGTTGCCTCAATGCATCTAGTCAAATATCTTGTTGTAGTAATGATATAGCACACACTCATTCTTTTCCCCGGGGGATTTATGGGTCCTACAAAGTCCACAACCCATTTATTGAATGGTTTTAGTGTTATTTGAGGTAGTAATGATGTCTCGTCTCTCTATGATGGTTTCCTTGTTCATTGACATCAATTGTAGATTTTAGTGGTCTATGACCTCACCATGCATTGTTGACCACCATAATCCAGCTTGGAGTATCTTCCTAGCAGTTGCGTGACCTCCATAGTGTCCTCCTGCAATCCCATCATGTGATTCTACCAGTATTCATCCTTTCTCATGTGAAAGAACATATCAACGCATAATTTCATCCGACCCCATTTTATATAGTTGTCCCATGATTAGTTGGAAGTCCGCAACTTTGACAACCAATTGCTTCTTCCGACTCATGATAAATGAGTTTGGATCTTTTCCTGTTGCCAAAAATTGAATGATCTATTCGTAACGGTCATCCACCATTCTGATTCCATACAACTACACATCAGGAAACCCGCCTTCGATGCTATTTGGTTCTTTTCCTCACTCTATCCTTGATAGATGATTTGGTCCAGCGTTCAATCATCCTGGTTTCTGTCATGTCCCCTCAATTTTGATCACCAAAATGTTGACGTTGCCAAAACTCCTAGGGGTTCTAAGTGACATTAATTACTCTAGCCTAGGGATTTTGTCAAAACATTATCTATGAGGATTATAATTAGTTTAATGTTTATTATTAATTAATTATTATGCAAATAATATGTGGAATTGAGCTGGCCATGTCAGGAGGGCGCAATGGGAAAGTCAACTTGCCAAGGAGGAGATTTAGAAAGGGACAAGAGACTGACAAAAGAAACCAATTAGAGGAAGAAGGAAAGTGCCAACGGAAAAAAAACCATAATAAGAAAATAAGGAAACAATTGACAAAGGAAGGAGTAGTTTCCTTTTGGAGGGTCAATCTCAAAAGAAGGAAAGTCAGAAAAGCTGTCATAGGGAAAAGTAGGAAACAATTGACTAAGGAGGGCGCAATTTCCTTTTAGGAGGCACAACACAAAAGAAAGAAAGGCAGAAAAAGCTGTCATAGACAAAAGAAAAAAGTCTAGGCCTAAGTACGGCACAGTTTCCAAGTTAGATGAATGACATGGACAGGGAAACAACTCACAAGGGACCCTACTTTCCAATTACTCAAGGAGGGCGCATATGTGGCTAGGGTTAGGGTTTCTATGTGGATGAATTTTTCTCACAGGTCACCTACCTTCTCACCAGAAGTTTATACAAATACATGGGAGCTCTATTACTCAGTTTGGTTGGTATTTGAATGATTTTTATGTGAAGCATTGCTTCTACTGAGAGATGTGCCTTAGCCTTTTGGAGATGTGCCCCAATTCCTTCCTTTCCCACTCTTCTACCCCCCTCTCTTTCTCTTTGTAGGTGTTGGATTTCTCATGAGAATAACCATGAGATCATATCAGCTGTCTTTTGTATCCATTCTCCTCAATGAAGTCGAGCTCTAGTGAAGTGGAAGCTTCACTTATGCTCCCATCCATCCTGATGTCAGATCTGGGTCTCCTGATCACTGTTTTGAGCCCCATTTGGAGTGGTTAGTCCTCCATTTATATTTGATGTGAATAATACAATAAAAAAATATTTAAAATCTCTGTAATATTGCAATATTTCTGTCCAATAATATCACATATCAAGTCTTCCATGTATGAGCTTAATTTGTCATTAAAATGAGGGGTTTTGATAACTTTATTGATTTAGTAAATGAGTAATGGACATGAGCATGAGTGTGAGTGATGTAATATGTTAATTAAATATGTATTAGGCTATTTTAAATTCCATTCTCTTCTCTTATTTCATTCTGATACGAGTTTCATGCTTTACTGGACACCCTGGCTAGATAACTAGTTAAAATTGAATAGTCTCACAGTTTCTTTTATTATGAGAGTTATGTTCACTAAAATTTGATTTTGGAAGTTTCTGGATGTCAATAACTTACCCCTTTTTCCATACAAAAATTCAAATAGATTTTTTTTTGAATTCATACAAGGTTTGAGAAGCCTTCACTGCGTAGGGCCTCACCAAGCCAAAATTTCCAAATTCTCCCAAATCGCTCCTAAAATTCCCAAACCTATATAGAACTATTATGAACTCTTCCAAACCTTATTTAATATTGTATTAATGTATTCTATCATCTCTTTTCATCTCCCCAAGCCTCTGGTTGAATGGATATGAATGAATCTTTCTTGTTTCACGGTTGGGTGGCCCATAAGCATGGGAGTAAGTTTCAGCATAGATGACTCTGAAACCTAAATGGTACTTGATCTAAATGTGTTAGGGAATATGAATTGTATTTCCTAAAACTTTCCTTGGTTTCTTCCCTCTACCCGCTTCCATGCCTATTAATGTTTTAGTAAAATACCTTTATCTGCATAGTCCAAAACTTTACTGATTGTGTGCAAGTATTATATTAGATTTTTAATTAAAGTTGCAGCAATATTAGTGTTCTGATATGTACATGATATTATCACAGAACATTACAGTGGTATCATAGTATGTTCCTCCATACCTTCTCTTGATAATCATCGATGAGTCCAAAATACAATTCCGATTCTAAAAGAAAGATTCCTCAAGAAGAGGAAGTTGAATATGTGGAAGGAAGATTCCATGATGAAAAAGATGGGAAGAATGATTTACGAAAATTCATGAGGAACATGTCAAAATGTCTGCAAGAAATTTAAAATAACATCATAAAGTTTGGTCAAGAGACCAGAGAATTCCTAGCTAAACAGTTGGGAGTGAAAGATGGAGAAGGGAGTAGCATTGGTTCCCAATGTGAAGAGAGAAATATCATGGGTGGATCTATTTTCTCGAAGACCGGGCCTCATAATAGGCTTCTAGAGCATATACATAAAATTTTTTTGTAGCCCTGATGTACTATGCCAAAATTTGTTGTGTTCCCAAAAGAAGACCATGAAGCATAGGCTGAAACAATCGCTACATGGGAGGAGAAGTTTTTTGTTTATCAATCCTTGAGTGAAGAATACAGAAGGGTTCTTCCATTCAGATATTTCCATGAGACTCAATATAGGGGGAAACCAAGAGGAACTCCAAGGCTTCCATATTAGAATTCTGAATTAAATAATTCCATTGGAAAAATCACCTTGCCATACTTTGATGGAACTTCCAAGTGCTTAGTGAGCTCTTGGATCTAGAAAATGGACACCTATTTCCAACTAAATCCTATGGAAGAGAGGGATTCCATCAAGTTGGAAGCATTACATATTAATGGGGAGGACATTGAATTCTGGTTTCATGGCATGAATACCCTGGTCCATGATCAAGTAGTCACCTATGAGGAATTAACCCAGAGATTAAAAGAAAGGTTTGACCGGAGAGATCCTCACATCTCTTTCTGGGACTTGGCACATATTAGACAAGTGGGAACTCCTGAAGCATAGATATCAGAGTTCCAAAAAAGTGTCTGTAATGGTCACTGATATATTAGAAGCAAGTCTGATCCTTTTGTTTATAGAAGGACTAGCTGAAAATTTGAAAGGACTGGTGAAAACTTACCGACCCACAACTCTGCAAGAAGCAGTGAGCAGAACTAGAGACCCGCTAGATGCAATTTTGAGGACCAAGTATCCTCCCAGGAATCCTATGCCTCCTAAATGGTAGAATCAAATACCTATGGTGAGGAATTTCCCTGCCCATGGTAGGAAATATTTCTCCTACAAGGATCGAGATGAACTAAGAAGGAAAAATCTATGTTTTTCCTACCAAGAACCTTGGGTTCTAGGCCACAAATGTATGAAAGGGAAGGCATACTACATTGAAGTGTTTTCCTAAAGTGATGAGGCAATGGTGGAAGAAGCTGAAATGGATAATGGAGAGTATGAAATAACTGAAGAAGAGGAGCAGATTCCTCAAACCAACATCAAAATTGTAGTACTCAGTGGAGTACCTCGGTTCCATACATTGAGGATGAAAGGAGTACTACAAAGCCACATAATCACAATCCTTGTGGATGGAGGTGCCGCCCACAATTTTATTGATGCAACCCTGGTGGAGAAAAGAAATTTTCTGACTGAGTCCTTTGAAGGATTCACTGTGGTCATCTACGGGAATCATACCATGGAATGCAATCGATGGATTCCAAACCTATAAGTGAATATAAGAGATTACACAATGAAATACAAATTTTATGTTTTCAATGTGGTAGAAACCAACATGGTGTTGGGATTTCAATGGTTGTAGTCTATTGGAGAACACTCTGTGAATTACCAAGTACCCCAAATAAGCTTCAAAGATGCTGAAGGAAAACTAGTGGTTCTGAAAGGTATGAATACTTATCCAAGCAAAGTAATTTTTTCCAACAATATGATATCATTCTGAGGCACGAGGACATTGAATGGGATGTGGAATGCCAGATTACCATTGAGGGAACTACTGCCAAGGCTTCCTCCTATCCCAAAGACATAAAAAGGTTGTTGTGCAAGAATAAAGGGGGTTTTGAAAACCTTCCACATGGCAGGCCACTTGACCATGGCATTGAAAACTAAATTGAGTTGGAAGTTGGCACACTTACAATAAAAATACACCCCTATAGTCATCCAAAGATATTTACGGATGAGATTGAGAAGGCCATCAAGGAGCTCCTTGAGTTGGGACTCATTAGACCAAGTTCCAGTCCTTTTGCTTCTTTGTTGGTTCAGGTGAAGAAGAAGGATGGGACACTAGATTACTGATGTGCATAGATTGCTGAGCCTTGAAAAAGAATACCATAAATAACTGGTACCCAATCCACCATATTGATGAGATGATGGATGAACTGCATGGAGAAAAATTATTCTCCAAGATAGATCTCTAATCCAAGTACCACCAAATCAGAATGAGGGAAGAAGACATCCATAAGACAACCTTCTGTTGTCATTTTGGCCATTTTGAGTTTTTGGTCATGCCATTTGGATTGAGTAATGATCCGAAAACCTTCCAATCATGCATGAATAAGGTGTTCAGTAAGGAGCTTTGTAAGTATGTCCTTGTTTTCTTTGATGATATCTTGATTTATAGCAGGACATGGGAGGAACACTTGCATCACTTAGAGGTGGTGCTCACTATATTGGAAGATCTGTCCTTCTATGATAAAATGTCCAAATGTGAGTTTGGCATGACTGAATTGCTATATCTCAGCCATGTGATCTAACAAGAAGGGATCAAGGTGGACCAAGAAAATATAGAGGCCATAGTGAGTTGGCCAAGCCCAAGGAACTTGACAGAACTAAGAGGCTTCATTGGCCTTTGTAACTACTACCGCATATTTGTCCATGGTTACTCCAAGTTCACTACACCCTTGACAGACCTGACCAAGAAGGGTGCATTCAGTTGGAATGAGGACGCTGAACAGGATTTCCAAAAGTTGAAGGTGGTAATGAGCACCTGTCTGGTTCTTGCCTTGCCAGATTTCTCCAAACCTTTTGTTCTAGAATGTGATTGATCTGGAGAAGGCATTGGACCTATTATAATGCAAGATGGGCAACCTATTGCTTTTAAGCGTGGAAAATTGCAACCCCATGAGAATTTGTACTCAATCTATGACAAGGATATGTTGGCCAAGTTTTGACAGTATTTGGTGGGAGGCAAATTCATATTAAAGACTGATCACAACTGTATTAGACATTTCCTAACCTAGAAAGAGCTCAATGATAGGCAACATAAATGGGTGAGAATAGCTCAGTCATATGACTTTGATATTGAATATAATAAGGGAGAAATGAATGTGGTGGTTGATGCACTTTCCAGTAAGCCCACACTCTCTTTGTTGTAGATGCAAAATGAGTGGAAAATACAGTTGGCCATCGAATATTCCAAGGATCAATTTGCTTGTGAGGTTTTAGATGGGTTAAGCTAGAATGAGGAGTACAAGGTACATGATGACCTCATATACTACAAAAACATAATTTTCTTAATGCCCAGATATGCACTGAAGAAGAATATTTTAGAATCTCCACATGATGCACCAGTTGCTAGCCACCTTGGTATTCTGAAGACTTACCAGAAGGTAAGGGAGAGATTCACCTGGAAGGGCCTCAAGGATGATGTTCTCATGCATGTGAGGGAATGTGCTGCATGTCAACAGAACAAGGTGGATCACACACATCCTGTTGGAATGTTCTAACCTATTCCTATTCTAGAACAAAAATGGGAGAGTGTATCCATGGAATTTATCACTGGGTTGCCAAAGTTTCAAGGAAAATACAACATTTATGTGGTGGTTGATAGGTTGAAAAAATTTGCACACCTTTTTTGCAGTCACATCCACAATTCATTCTAGTGAGGTTGCTGCTCTATTCTTCAAGGATATTTTCATGCTGCATGGACTTCCCATGACTATAATCAATGACAGAGATAGTAAGTTCACTGGTGCCTTTTGGCGGGCATTGTTTGAGCTGGTTGGAACAAACCTGAACATGAGCAAAAGCTATCATCCCCAGACATATGGGAAAACTGAAAGGGTGAATCAATGGATTGAAGGATACCTCTGTAATTATGTTACGGGACAACAAAGAGCTTGGGAAAATTGGCTCCACTCGGGTGAGTTCTGCTATAATACTACCTTTCATCTTCCTATAGGAATTACCCCATTTATGGCCTTGTATGGGTATGAGGCTTTGACTTTTGCAGATTTAATGTCTGAAGACTTCAGAGCTCAAAAAGATAAATATTGGTTGTAGGAAAACCAAGACATTCTAAGGGCATCAAATGAGAATTTGCAGATGGCACAGAACCAACAAAAGGTGTTTGTAGATAATCACCGAATTGACTGAGTATTCTAGGTCGAAGAATTAGTCTACATAAGGTTGCAACCTTACAAACAGTCTTCTTTAAAGAAGAAATGGGTTGGAAAAATCAGTCAAGATTCTATGGGCCCTACAAGATTCTAAGAAAAGTTGGTTAAGTGGCCTATGAGTTGGAACTACCAACAGAGAGTAAAATCCATAATGTTTCCACGTGTCCTGTATGAAGAAAGTAGTTGGCCAACATATAGTGGCATTAGAAGAACTGCCACCCCTGGATGATGAAGGCCATGTGGTCTTAGTACCATAGAAAGTGTTTCTGGGTAGAGAAAGGAAATTGAGGAACAAAACTATCAAATAATATCTAATATAGTGGAAATGATTACCCAGTGAAGATGCTACTTGGGAGGGTGAGCAGATTTTGTAGCACCTTGCTTTGGTTATGCTTGGGGACAAGCAGATTTGGGAGAGGAGGACTATCACGTTCCCTCAATTTTGATCACTAAAGTGTTGACCTTGCCAAAACTCCTAGGGGTTCCAAGTGACATTGATTACTATATCATAGGGAATTTTGTCAAAACATTATCTATGAGGATTATACTTAGTTTAATTTTTATTATTAATTAATTATTATGCAAATAATTTGTTGAATTAAGCCTGCCATGTTAGGAGGAAACAATGGGCAAGTCAAATTTCCAAGGAGGAGATTTAGAAAGTGATAAGAGACTGAAAAAAGCAACCAATTAGAGGAATAAGGAAAGTTCCAAAAGAAAAAGGAAAGAAATCATAAGAAAAGCAAGAAACAATTGACTAAGGAGGGCGAAGTTTCCTTTTGGAGGCTCAGTCTTAAAAGAAGGAAAGTGAGAAAAGATGTCATAGGGAAAAGCAGGAAACAATTGACTAAGGATGGCACAATTTCATTTTTGGAGGCTCAACACAAAAGAATGAAAGATATAAAATGATGTCATAGACAAAAGCAAAAACTCTAGGCCTAAGGTGGGCACAATTTCCAAGTTAGATGAATGACATGGACAGGGAAACAACTCACATCGGCCCCTACTTTCCAATTACTCAAGGAGGGTGTATATGTGGCTAGGGTTAGGGTTTTTATGTGGATGAATTGATCTCATAGGTCACCTACCTAATAAAAAAGTCACCAGAAGTTTATAAAAATATAGGGGGAGATCTATTACATAGTTTGGTTGTTGTTTCATTGATTTTTATGTGAAGCATTGCTTCTATTGAGAGATGTGCCTCAACCTTTGGGAGATGTGCCCCAATTCATTCCTTCCCCACTCTTCTTCCTCCTTCTCTTTCTATTTGCAGGTATTGGAGTGTGTTATCACTCCATGAAACTCCTCTAGGTTGTAGCTTGAGGATGCTTGGTAACTTAAAATGTTTTTAGGGTTTTATGATATGGATCAAGTTAGGTGACCTATATAACCTACCACTCTCAAGACATGCATGAATCTCACTCAATTACAAGGATTTTAGTTACAACTTGTTCAGTAGTTTGACAATAAGGTGCAGGGATGGAGAACTCATCAAGCTGGCAGACGTACATACAAAAAAGATGCATATAAATGGCTAAATCCTGACAAGGATGGTACTTATAAATCAAATCAAATTAACTCACCAATAGGATGATAGCTATTAGCTATTAATCAACTTGAAAATAACCTAAATACACATTCAGGCATAAGTACAGTAAAGATAAAGATGATGGCTGGACAAATCATAACAAAAGAGCTTATATTTCAGAATGAACAAGACGAGAAGCTTGACAATATAATAGGATTATAAATCCCCAAAGTCGAACCTTTATTATCCCTTCGATCTTAGGATTTATATCCTTTTTAGAAAAGTACGGATCCTGAAACTTTGATCTGTTTTCACAAAAATACTCAAATGTGATAGTTTTTCCAAATTAGGGTTTCAAACCATACCTAACTGTTTGTCTAACTATGATGAAGATTTAGTTCACTGATTTGAACGTTAAATAATTGAAGTAGTTGCTAGTGATCACTAATGTTGGTCCTTTGTAAATTAGCCGCCAAAAACCAACATTTCGACAGTTAACTGACGTGATCTTTCTTGCTTAATCCGCCGAAATTTTCTACCCTGTCGCCGTGGTCGGTGATTGGAAGCTCTAACCCGAATGATCGGAAACTCAAACCTGAATGTGGCTGTAGTGTTAATGATTTAAACCACTACCAGGGTGACGGTTAAGCATTGGCGATCAGAAGCTCTAACCTGAACGATCAGAACCTCAAAACTGAATGCTACCGCAGTGTTAACATTTCAAACCATTACCGTCGCGACGGTTGAGCATCGGAGGTTGGGAAGACTAACCACTAATGTGTCGACAATCGAAACCTCAAACCACTAAAACATTGGAACCTCAAAACTGAACGCTGCCGTAGTGTCAGCGTTTCAAACCACTACCATCGCGACGGTTAAGCATAGATGATCGAAAGCTTTAACTTGAATGATCGAAACCTCAAAACTGAACGCTGCTGCAGTGTCGACAGAGTCAAACCATTACCATCGCGACGGTTAAGCAACAGAGGTTCGGAAGACTAACCACTAATGTGTCGGTGATTGGAACCTTAAACCACTAAAACATCGAAACCTCAAAACTGAACGTTGCTGCAGTGTCAACATTTCAAACCATTACTATCGCGATGGTTAAGCGTCGGTGATCGAAAGCTATAACCAATAATGCGTCCGTGATCAACACCTTAAACCACTAATGCGTCAGTGATCGAAACCTCAAAACTGAACGCATCAGCGCTTTAAACCACTAACTTGTTAGCAATTGGAACCCCAAAAATGAACACGTTGACGCTTCAAAACACAAGATTCTTCGTAGTGTTGGCGGTATAGAGGACTAAACCTCCGAAACACCGGCGTCGTAGAGGATTAAACCTCCGACCTGCTGTAAAAAATGTTCTCTCGGTGGTTAGTGTATATGTTGCACTCCTTTCTAATATACCGAAGACGACCCTTTTTGGTGGCTAATGAGATGTTCTGAGCCTCGCTTAAGCCACTGAAAGCTACAACTTGTGAATTTTTCACCCAAAAAAAAAAAAAAACCGGCTTTCAAACTGTCAGTGATATTCACATCCTTTGTCGCATGAGTTAAATTCTTCATACTGTCAAAATAAATTATTTTTGGAGATAACAGAGTGCTCATGAGAAGAACCATGAGATTTAATGTCCCTTTTTGAAATTTTATTAAATGGTCAATTTTTTCCCTTTTTCCGCAATTTCAACCTTAACTAGTTTTGATGTCGAGACCTCCAAATTGACCCAAATGCTCCCAAAGTTTCTCAGAAGGTACATTAATGATATTAGAACTTAAATATGATTTTAAGGGATGTTTTATGGCCCCCAAATTACTTCTGAAAACTTGTTTAATGTTATGTTCAATGTTGGAGTCTTTACTAGCAAATTGGGGCTCCAATTCTCCCTAGGTAATTGCCAGAAATGGATTCTCAAATGGTCCCAAAGTCACTCAAATTTATGAACAGAATCAGGGGATGTGTAAGGTACATTTTTAAAGTCTCATATGCATCCATAATGTTTTATTTTATACAGGCTGTTACGACTCTTTACAAAACATCTCTCAAATCACAATTTCGACCCTTGGGGAAAAGGTACCAAATCTTCTCCCAATGCAATAAAAATGAGTAAAATGGATTACAATGCTTAATTAATGAAAATGATACTTTAAATACACATTAATTACATTCCATTAATCATATATATATTACTCCATTCTAAATAATCAACATTATCATAGCATACATCAATGTAGTGGGAAAATTGTCATTGTTTGCTCATTAATAATCACTTTTCCTTACAACCATTTGATATTTCGACCTGATACTTTATGATAATGAATAAAATATAATATTTATATTATTACAATCAGTAATTTACAATGAAAATCTCTTCCAATTCGAAATCATTAGCCTTACAATGGTGCACAACAAGATAGTGGGAAATGGCACTATCTCTTCATTGTTTAACACTTTTACATGAAATATTTTGGAATTTAGACCTGAGAATCTTCTGAAATTGAAATACATAGTATTTAAATCATAACATAAAATAATTGAGCATTAAAATATTCCCCAAAGAGATCAATAGCTCACCGAAAGTGCAATCCCTCCATGAGCAAGAATATGCCATAAAATCTGGAAATGGTTGAGAGAAAGTGGTGCAATAGAAGAATCCACAAGATTCCCTGTATATTACACCTAAAAATAAGACTCCATTAAATATCCATTAAATACCTGATTTTCCTCTCCAAACACCAACTTGGATGGGAATCTTTCACCCTCGAAATTGGGTAAGGCAAGAAAACTAGTCATCCACTAGCTCTCACAATTCACAAATGACAATTTATCAAATGATAAAAATCCATTATGTTGGTTTATTCCTATATTTTATAAACATCCTTATCCTTATAAGGTTCCAAATCCATCCACAAACTCAATCCAATTCAAATTTGAGTGTGTGCTCATGATTTTCATGTGTCCTCCCTTTCCTAGCCTTCCATCTTCCCCCAATTTGAGTAGGAACCCATTGAGCTTCCCCAAATCACATGAGAGCTCTCTTGGATGATATATTTCAACTTGAAATGTAATATATATCATATTTCAACCTTCATATATTATTTTTGTCATAGGTGTCATAGCATCTTCATCATTGTTGTCATAGAGCCAGGGAATCTAGTCCAAGTGTCTCACTAGCTCCAAAATGACTCTTCCTCTCCCATCTAAGTTACATTTCTTCCAAAATTAGACCTGTGATGCATATGGAAAATTTTATTAGCCTTATAACTCATCCAATAACCTTTATTCTTCCCATGTATTTGAAATTGCAATAAGAGGATGCCATGTGGCACCGAATTTCTAGCTTGTGTGGGCCCCATAGTCTCCATGTGTCTCCATGCTCCATTTCCACTTCAATTTTGTCTTGTATTTATTTATTTATATCATTTATTAAATATTTATTCCATTCTAATGTTAAAACATCATTAATTCCCCCCTTATTCAAAATCCCAAAGCTTCCACCCCGAACCTAGGAAACTAGTAATTTTCCTCCTTGGCAATTATTTGACCCTTAGCATCAATTTGATAAAATCTAATGAATATGGAAAATGTGATTAGGCCATTGTGACCCAATTCAAAATTTGGGACATGAAAAATCATCCATTCCCAATATTGCTTGTCCTCAAGCAATTTCAAACATGGGTGTTAAAGAACCTGCTTTCTGTATGATTCTTTGAAGTTGCCACTGAGTTTCCCAACTTTGAGTCTTTGAGATTCCATGAATATTTGAAAGAGGAACCACCATGATTGATTCTGAACTAATATGACTAAAATCACTTTATTAAGTGGGTAATTCATATCCCCTACTTTTTTCCCAAAATTTTTGAAATCAATGGGACAAAAAATATCCCAGGGTCCCATTGCTTGTATTGCACTCCAACAATTAAGAGTGCTCTCCAACCCATACCATTACGAAAGAGAATTCTAGGATCCAATTTTCTTGTATGAATTATTCCAAACATCATGAGTACATAATACTATAATAAAAATGTATATCAAGGAAGTGCCTCATCAAAAAATCATGAAAGTGCTTATACCTCCAAGTAAGTAGACCACCATTTTCCAATTGCATACAAGCTTCAAGTGACCAATAAAATATGCTCCAATGACATAGGTGAGAATACCATGTCCTATAACGCTTCTCCAAAAGGATGTGATATGCATCAAAATATTCATCCATGTATTCTTTCATCCAATAAGTGAATGAAGAATCTCCACAAAAAAATTGAACCAAATAATGAGCAAGAGAAACAAGGAGACTTCTCTTGCAGCTGCAACTATTTTCCCAAATTTTTAAAATTTTGGACCGTCCGTTTTGATTTTATCTTGCCTGGATTTATTTGGTTTCTTGAACTCTGTTTTTTTCCTCTGCTACAAATTTATATTTTCTTGAGTTTGAATTGAGATCAATTGTTTACCACTATTGGAAGTCAGATGACTCGTTAACTATTTTCTTTCCGTTGTTTCGGAGTTTAAACCAGCTAGTATAATCGTCACCCAGCCGAACATCTTTAGTTTTATTCGAACATTTAACTTTTCTTTGATTTTTTTGATGGTTTGGTTTTATCGCTATTGGAGGGCAGTCGAAGTTTGAATCAGAGCTTTAGTTCTCTATGCAGCCGTTGTTTCGGAGGTGAAACGAACTAATTTTATCGCTGCCCAACCGAAAGTCTTTTGAGTACTTAATTTTTTTTGGGTTTTTCGATGATCGCTGTCGTAATTCTGTTGAATAACAAATCGAGGCATTAGTTCTCTATGCTGCTGATGGATAGTCCTGTTTTCATGATTTTGGTTTTATTGTTTAAATCCTTTTTGACTTTATCACTATTGGAATGATGTTTGAATTTGATCAGAGGGCTAGTCCTTTGTGTTGCCGACACGGCGGCCGCGTTAAGCTTTAACTCGCTGATCCATAGTCTTTAGCTCTTTCGATTGCTGATGATTTTCTATTGTTGTAGAAGCCGTAGTCAATCTGTCTCCCGCTATTGCAGCTGCATAGTGAACTATCTCGTCGATGATTAGTGTTTTCAAGTTCTGACGCTTTATTGATTAGTGGTTCCGATTTCTGATACGTGATTTCGGTGGCATCTAGTGCTTTATATCGTCGACATTGCGGAAAATTTCAGGTTTGTCTTGTCGATATTGCGGATTATTTTGTGTCTTGAGCCACTGATACGCAGTTCTTAGAACCTCCGATCGCCAAAGTTTTCATTTGATCACGAAAGTCGTAGTCTGTGTGTCTACCGCCGTTGTGGCTCCTTAGTGAACTAACCATCCGACATATCGTTGTTCTGTTCGCTGATGAGGAGTTTGTCATCTCGATGCTTAGTATTTTTCCTGCCGGTGAGGATTTTTTCCTACTGTTCTTTGTGAGCCTTTACCCTATTTCATGGGTGACGGAGGTTTCTGATTTTTTACCAAGTTAGAGATTTCGCAATGAGAACACAGTACAGGGCCTCACATTTGATATCTAGTTTTATTGGTAGTGTGGTTTACGTTTTATTGAAAAGTTAGATTATCTTGAATGCAGTCCAGATTAATGATGAGTTTTTTGTTTCAACTGCAGACAGACTTAGAGGATGTTTTAGACCCAGTTTGATGATTGCTGCTGCAAAGAAGACATATATAAAAGACAAAGTAGAAGGGAGTTGGCTGAAGAAAGGAAAAGTAAGAAGCAGAGATGTTGCTCAAAAAAGAAGAAATTGAAGGTCTGATATCAACAGGATCTCGAAAAAGACCGATGGATTACTAAGCTAAATCGATAGCAGTAGAGTCCCAGGCTTGGAAAAATTTCATCAATTAGCAAGCTGGTCCCTCTTTATAAATTGCTCTTAAATCTTAATCTAAAATGCAACGTATTGTATAAGTCATGAGTACTCACTAAAAGACAAAATGGTGGGATTGAATGGTTAGGGGAATCCAAAGGTCATCCAGGGGGCAACCCAAAGGTTTTGCTGTTTTGTATAAATATAGGAGAGTTAGATGTAAGAAGGACTTTTTCCAAAATATATTTGTGAGAGTATGTTGTAAGAAGAACTATTTCCTTTTGCAATAAAGAATTACAAGTTTCCTGTTGGATAAAGCTTGGTGGAATGTTTCAAATGCTGTGCTATGGATATGTTGAATGTGAATTATTTCATTTCCAGCTTGTGTCCATTAATTGTGAGATCGTTCTAACTCTTTGAACCTATGTTCTTGTTATGAATGCACTCTATTTTATTATAGGAAATTTCCACAGTGAGTAATGAAGGATTTTCATAAACAATAAGCTATCTTGTTGTTCATATATCTATTAATGTCCATTTGTTTTGAAATAAGGAACAACTATCTGTGATTTTTATTTATGCATGCGTAGAACTACATTACTCATTGATAAATGATAATCTTGCTCCCTAAAGATATGTTAGATATTTAGTTTTAGTTTCTTGTTGTGTGTGATTTAGATGCGAGAGAGTTAAGACGAGAGGTAAGAACCTACGCATCACATTGTGACCACTCCTCGTATTCTCTATCAATCTGCATTCTTAGATAGGCACTTGCACATCATACTTAAATTCAAAAAACTAAAATATACATGGTGGACCGGGCTGTAACCGGTAAAAAACCTTTATTTTGTTACTTGACCTACGGTAGCCGGACCGTAAACCGGATGGATTCCCCATACCAAATAGTAACGGGCTAGTTGGGAACGTTTACTGGGGAGAATACCTAACTATTGTTACTTGCGAATTTCCAGGCCTCAACAACTTCAAATGAATCAAAGAAGTATCACCCATACATCCATGAATGAGAGAATCATAAAGATATAAAAAATTATGTGGCTGACAACAAAAATGTTCTCCAATCATAAATATATTCACCCCAGTGTTTGATGAAGTTCCTCTGACATCAAATGAACCAAGTGTTGAGCAAGAAAAACCATGAGTCTTCAAGTGACTCGAATGCATATCATAGGTGCATCCATGTAGATGCGCATCATCATAAAGTAACAAATGATGCTGCTGCAAATGTGAATAAGAGTGTTCTCCAACCATGTCATCATAAAAAGTAAATCTAGGAGTTCCATACTCCTCATGTGGCACCATTAAAAAGAACCTTTTCACCCATACTTCATTGAGACTAATGCTGCAAAACATGGAATTGTACGATGTAGGAGAATGAACTAACTCACCCAAATGATAAAAAATTGCAGAATTTTCATCATGGGAAGGATCCATCTGGGTAGTATCATGCATATCCTTCAAAAGTGTGAAACCTTTGTCATAGATTGGTTCCAATGTAGAGGAATCATGCTCTTCTTTAAAAATTGCATAACCTTCACCAAGAGACAATTAAAGTTCCTCTTACACCACATCACGTCTTTGGATCTCTTCAAGTTCATCTTCAAACACATCAAGCACATTCAAATTTCCACATTTCTCATGATCCACCATGTCATGATAATCCTTCAAACAATCTACCATTTGACAATTTGAAACATAGGAGGAAAAACAAGTGTCTTGCAACTTTTCAAGAAGTTGCTCATTTTGAATTGTGAGATTATGAATAAATTCATTATTCTTCAAGTAGGATTCATGTAACGATTCACTAAGCTTAATGACATTTTTTATATAAAAAAGCAAAGACATGAAATTACCTTTGATGTTGCACATTGCTCTTTGAATCTTCTCCATGTCTTCAAGGAAGAATGGCTCCTCTAAGGAAGTAGCTCTCCAACAAGAATTTGATACCAATGCTTGAGTGCCATGGAGTATGCTAAGGTCCTCTTGGATATTATTTTCATTAATCTTTAAGGACCCTTCAATAAAATGAGGCTCTTGCAAATGAACCTCCTCATCTTCTTCCTTCTTGCTTGGACCAACTTCATGAAGCTCAAGTGGTGATGGAGAATTTGATCTTGTTTCTTCTTCAAGTCCTACAAGGTCTTAATTTTCATGTTTAATGGAAGTTTGGATTGTAAAAACTCTTTCAAAAGTGATCTCTATGTCACCAACATAGAGGTGTGAGAACCCATCAGTAGGTACTCCATCATAGTTCAAACATCCATCTTTAGATTTTCTTTGTTTCATATCCAAGGTAGAATGTGATGTCTCTTCATATTTTTTGGAGTCACTTGGGAGTGAATTTTGATCCTCTTCATGTACTACTTCTTCTACTTCACCTATTTTAGAACTAGGTGGTCCATGGGTTTCCTCCTTTTGCTCCTTCAAGCAAGCTGATGCATTTACTATATTTTTCCCAACTTTGGATAGCCAACAATTCAAATAATTTCATAATATTCTTGGTCATGTCTTCAAATACAGGTTCCATAATTTTTATAAGCTCCTTACCATCATACGAGGTTCCCTTTTCATCCCTAGTCATAGTTTCCTCTTCCACAAAAGCACTTTTGGGTTTCAATATATAATGGTGGTCCCTAAATTCTCGTCCTCATAAATATTAGACCACATAAGGTGCCAATATCATGCTCTGATACCACTATAATGTTTGGGACAGTGTGAGTTGACGGGTCACTACCCCCAAATATGACATGAGGGATAGTGTGAATGAAGGGGACATTGCCCCCATGTATGACAGTAGGGTAAATGTAAGTGGACGGTCCACTGTCCCCATGTGTGGTAGGATGGGCAGTGTGTGTGGAAGGGCCACTGCCTGCGTGTGTTGCAAGTGGGCTAGCTTGGCTGGTCACTATGGGTGGTGGCAGCTGACAGATGACAGTTTGCATGACTGTGCTTGGGCCACCTGCAGGGTTGTTGGTGACTGGTTGTGGTGTGGACATGGGTTCACTTGCTATGGCAATGCTGAAAAATGGATCCAGATTTGTACCAACCATGGGGCTTGATGGTGCAGTATGGAGGTCAGGTTCAGACTGGTATGGGTCTGAATTTGAATCAGAGGCTGTGTGACCTTCTGATGGTGTGGGAGATCACTGAGAACGGTTTTGACGGTGTTAGTTTAATGTCCCGAATGGTGGTGGTTCACCTCTTAGGTGCGAGGAAGAGCGTGGGGGATCAAGTATGTTAGATGTTTATCAAACTAATGGGAATGATGTTTGGACCCTAGTTTCAATGGATTCCTATTGGCTGTAGGTGGTCACTCGGCCACCAAGACTTCCAGAAGACAGTGTTTGGCTTTTTCCTCATGGGCGTTTCTACTCAATCGATGGGGTTCATTGCCTGTTTCGCTTGGCAATTCCTCTTAGTGACCAACTACTTTGGGGTTCCTATGGTACTCCTCATAATGAGTTTCTGGGTTGAGCCCAAGTACTTCCCACGGTTGAAGCAGTCAGGGACTTATGTCCTCAAACACTATGGATTTGTTTGAACTTAGTGTAAATTGATAAATTTTAAGGCTCTCTCAGCGTCATGAATTGAGTTGGGTTGATTACATGGTATGGTGTATTTTTTTTTCTGTCTTTCTGGTATCAGGTGGCTGCAAATGGTTTATGAATTCATCATATTGTAGCATAGTTCATATCATTGTTGTGTAGGTAGGGAATAATCAGAAATTTGTAAACAGATATAGTTTTTAACCCTGAATGTTGATGGCCTAACTAGATGAATACCTTACACCTATATTCCTCTTCAACCAAGAGAAGGTGCTGGGATCTCAACACAATGGGACTAAGCCCATCTGTAGATCCATAGGTCACCTCCCAGATGCAAGGTTGGTCAACATGGAGGATGCTTAGCGTCATGAGAATCTCTCCTTCTCTACCCCCTCTACCTTCCAGGTCATCTGGTTTTAATGGTTTAGAACAATATTCAATGAAGGGCCTAGGACTATACGAGCTTGCCCTTCGTCGTATCCCAGAATACCCTAGAGAGTGATGACTGGGTAGAGGAGGAAGGGTGAGCAAGACTGTTAATTTTATTTTTGATTTTAGTTAAGCTACATTCATTAAGCCATTAAAATTTGTTTGTAATTTACACATTGTTTGTATAAGAAATTGCAGTAAATTGTAACAGAAACTGAAATTGAACTACTGTGCTAGACAGAGGCGGCTGAGCCGCACTAAAAGTCCCTATTAAACTGAAATTTAACCTATGATTGACAGACCGCACATTTCGGGTCAATTTCGGTGAGGGGGTCGCGAAATTTTTCCAGAAACGGGCGAGGGGGTCGCATAGATTTCATAGACAGAAGCAGTTTGCCTGTCTGAGTGAAGTCGCACCTTTTGGGGGGGAAAAGGCGACCTGGTCATGCCTATGAGGCCTAAAAGAGTGACCTCATCCCCTGTTCAGGCCCGATAAGTGCGACCTTCCCTGAATTTGGGGTTTTTCTAATCCTGAGTCAGATTTGGCTGACAGTAACCTGTACTGTGGACAAACTGAGTCGGATTTGCCTTGCAGAGGCTTCGACAGTAATAAAAACTGGAAATAAACTAGATTTGACAAGAAATTTTTAAAACTAGGGCATAAACTGAAAAACTTGAAATTTGAAAGAAAAATAAACTAGAGATCCTGTGGGATTGACCTGGTATGGTCACCAGTTCTGTAGCAGGGATTTATCCTTGCTACAGGGTAGGAATGGATCCCTTCCGTCTATAGGATGGAAGGGTAGGTTCCTATGTGGAAATGCAAGAAAATTAAATAGGACAAAAATCAAGAAGGAAATAAAAAGCAATGGTAGTGAGCCCCTCTGCAAACAAGGTTAGGGCTTCGCCTTGGCTACCTGCAAACAACTAATGAATATAAATAAATATGCAAAACATGTCAATAAACAAACTTGCAAACAAACATGGGTCATAAATCAACTAAACTACTTAAGAAAAATGCATAAACAAGACAATACTATACCTCTCCTTTGGTGAAATGGGCCACCATGCCCTGGCTGGAAGGAAGCACCTCTCTATCTCACTCAGGAATGGAGGAGGAGCTATGGCTCAATGGGGAATGCGAGTGGAAGAGAGGGGGATGTGGGTGGCTTGAGAGGCAAAGAGGTCTCAAGGCATCCATGGGCAGCATAGCAATATGCAAGAGAGGAGTCTGTTTGAGAGTGACCCCCCACGCTCCTTTTATAGGTTTTTTGGGGTTTTAGGGTTTTAAGCCCTTGGTTCGGGCTTTAGCCCCTTTCGCCCTAAATTTAGCTCCTTTTAGGGTTTTAGGCTCCTTTGAGGGGTTTTAGCCCCTTTTTGGAGGCTTTAGCCCCTAGGAGGGTTATTTAGACTCCTTTTTGGGGTTTTTAAGCCCTTTTCTTCATCCTTAAGCCTTTTTGAGGGTGTGGGGGTCTAATGGAGGGTTGTGAATGGGTGTCCTTGGGTGGTGTAGGCCATGTAGAGAAGAGTGAGGGATTTTTTGTGTTAACATATTGCCCCCTGATGTGTGAGGGCAAGATCTCATCGTATGGCCGACTGACATCATAGGATTTGCTGCGTAGAGGTGGTGCTTCCGGGGCTAGGGCACGGTGGCTTTTGGTTTTTGTATTAATATGGTTCCTATCAATGGGTGAGATACAAATAATGTGTGACATGTATATGGATGAGGCGGGAATCCCCATGCTCGTGACAATGCCAAAATAATAATTTGATCTATGCTGTAAAATACAAGAGCTGATCATATACAACTGATGATACAATGATGGTTGCCTCAATGTGAGGTTGAATACAATGCTGATCTGGTACATTGGACCCATGGCATTCTTATGGAATGCTATATCTTCATGAATGACGGTGTGCTGGATATGGAACGATACATAGCTGTATGGACTCGCTGATTGAGAGTCAGAGTCTCTGTGGTACGAGTATGCCGCATCAATCATAAATCTATATAGAAGCACTGCTAGGGCTTTGTTGTGCTCCTACCCAACAGCCTTTAAAAACAAATTTCATCAAACAAAATTTTATTTTGTTTGATGAAATGTTTGAATTTCTTATTTCAAAACTAAGGAATTGGAAGCTACTGAAACAATCACATTCCGTGAGCTACTGAAATGATGAAATTCCATGTTTTTTTTTACAACCTTTGTGAACTATGGTTAGTTGACATAAATCACTACATTGAAAATATTATTTTGAATTGGTTTACCTTTCAGATTAGGGTGTGAGCATTTTGATTTCCATACCTTTTACTATAACCTAACCATAAGTCTTATTAGAACACTTATAACTTGATATTTTTATTTGCATTTTATGTGTGGTTTTAATAAGGTTGTGAAATTGGAAGGTCGATTATGGTATTGTTTGGTACCTTATCAAAAGTTCATGCAAATTTTATCTCCAAGCCTTTTTGTTTAATCTTCGAATTATGTACAATCCAACCTTACTATTTGATCTTGATCTTTATAATATGCTCCATATCGTAATTTATATTCTTGCATGTGAAGTTTGGGGTTGGTTTGATAGTTTATGTCATTTCGTATGCTTGCCACCTTCGAAGATTGAAACTATCATAGGGTAAGTTCGACATAGGTTCAGTGTTTATGGTTGGTTTAATTCGTGTCGTCACCTACAAATCTGATCCACTTACTTGAAAATTGATATGGTATCATTACACTCGTACGTAGCTCTGCAAATGATATTCAATTGCAAGTACATGCTCAGCGTCGTGGTTGCCTGCGGGTTGAACACCTGTGATTCATTTAAGGTGTGGTTGTATGTCGATTGCGTCTGATAAATTATGGCAAAACGAGTCTAGTCTGGAGTCTTCGTCGTCACTTTCTATTCTCTTGATTACCGTTCTGCGTGATCATATTCCTCCGCCTATGCCGGGTTTACAGGGGTCTTGTCTGGGTTTGCTCATGGCGCATTTTGTTTATGAGAGCGTTGGGTTTCATTGCTTGTTTTTTCTGCTTGGTTTGTATCTTGAATGCTCGCTCTCTAGTTTACTTTCGTGTTTCGATTTGTGGTATCTCTTCTGTGTGCAGCCGCGTTCTTTTGCGCTCGCAGCTATGGCTCCGGTGGTTAGGGTTGAACCCAGTGACACGAAACTCCTTGATGGAAACCCGGAGCTCTTAGCCAAGGTTGAAGTAGTCGGATGGTTGCCATTCATTTGCAAGTTTACAGACTCAAACCCTGAGGTGACTAGGTTATTTTCTATGTCGCTGGCTGATGCTAGGGTTAAGGTGGCCGACCTCCAATTCAGAGTTGACGAGCGTTCGGTTGCTCTGGCTAAGGGTTTGCCGTTGATAGGTGAACGTTGGTTCAAGTATAAGCAGATGGAGATCACTGAATGGAGGCAGATGTTGAAGAATCCTTGCCAGGATGTGTCCTTTAGAACTGGTGTATTGTGGAAATATTTCAGGAAAGAATGGTGACCGGTTCTAGACGTTATTCACAGGTATGTGACCTGTGAGGGTCGTCTATCCTCTGCTTATATCTATCACCTCAGGTTGATGGTTGTTTTTCTCGGCTTTCCTATTAATTTGCCCTATTATTTAGTTCAGAGTTTGACCAAGATGTCTTCGGCCATTAAGAAGGGGCCGAAGAACATCGGTCGCAGTCTGTTTCATCATGGCCTGGTTAGGATATTGGTAGGAAGAGAGTTGTCTAGACAAAACCGGTCATGGGAAGATTTTCTCAAACAGAATTGCTTCTTGGCATTCTGCCATTGTCAATTCGATAACCCTGAAGAATGTGTTAGGCATCAACAGCCTTGTCAATCTTCGGCTTCACCTATGCACGAGCCTATGTCAAGCCCTGAAGATGGTGTAAGCTCCAGCGTCCGCGATGATCTTGTTCCCACTCCTGTGTGTAGTCCTGGTACTCCTATGCCTCCCAAGCGTATGAGGAAGTCTTTAAACCTATCTCCTGTGATGCCAAAACATAATGACAATACCTGCAAACCAAAAGGAAAAAGGCCGAATGTTAAGGTTACTGGCAGGTTTACGAGGAGTATGTTAGCCAAGGTTAGTGCTGTTAAGTCTTCCGTGAGCAATAACATTAATATTGAAACAGTTGTGCTAGATGACGAAGAAGAGAATCATGTCTTGCCTAATGATGGCCTTGACATTGATCATGAGCCTATCATGAACCATGCCGATAATAGTCCTCATGTGTCTGATAAGAATCTTCGGGTTGACCCTGTGGTCGATCCTCCAGTAAAGGGAAAATCTGTAGAAGCGAATTTACCGAGTTCCTATCGAATTGGTGAAATGATTCACCTGTTATTTGCAAACTGTTTGTTGGATAAAATACATAGGATGGAGGAAGAAATAACAGGAATGGTATCACATCAGGATGCTGTGAAAGCCGAGAATACAAGGATGAAAGAGAAATCTGATTCCGATGATAAGTGTCTGCTGTGTCTGAAGAAGCATAAAAACAGGTTGATTCGGAGAGTCTTGAAACTGCAAAACGTGAATCATAAGAGTGAGGAAAAAGTGTGTGAGCTGAATGCTCAGGTTACTTTGATGCAATTCAAAGGTCATTCACAGAATCCAGAGAATGGTGTGAATATACAGGTGTTTAATGCTACTGTTAAATTATAATATTTTGGGCACACTCACTATTGTATATATGTTTAAGAAGATTTCAGGTTTGAAGTTTATAATCAAGTGATAATCAAGTTATTTTGTTACAGGTATTGGTTGGATTTGATTGACGGATTATGTAGTTTATTTTATTTTGCTCTTGCGTATGTGTTAATTATTTCTCTTTATTGTGTAGTGCTGCAGGTTATATGGTTGATGCATTTTTCTTGGATCGCTCATTTTGAGGATGATCCCTGGGGAATCGTGAACAAATCGGTTGGCTTTGCTGTTTCCTAGGTGTCACTAAATCGTTAGTGTCTTTATCATTTTGTGATTTTGTGCTATAAATCGAATCTTTCCAATTTCGAGACATTATAACGCATATAGAAAAATGACAATTGCATTTGTCATTTTTAATGAAATTGGTTAAGATTTCGATTTTGTAGTTTCCAGTTTTATAGAACTATCTCCATGTGAGATTAAATGTATTTAAAGGAGACATGTATTACTGGATGGGGGGATCGATAGTTGGGAAAAGGGGCTAGACAAGATCGCTTCAAACACTTCCTGTGGCTTAGAACAATTTTTTGTTAGCAGTTGCAGCACTTTTTAAATCGATGATGTTTATGAATATATTTGCAGTTTTGATACTATGAAAATGTATTTATAATATCGTTTGATCTTGTCATATCTTTTCGCATTCTTTATGTTTTGTCATATTTTCTTTTAAGAAATGTGCAGATACATCACTTTTAACTGTCGATTTATTCTGTTTTCATTTGCAAATGTACATCATGTAATAAATTTGATGTTGTCATCATAATATATGTGATTTAATTGTTCGCTGTGTTGTCTTGTTAAAATTTCAGAATTTCTTCTGAATGTTTTCAGGATTACAGTAGCATTATTTGCAAATTGATTTCAGGATTAATGTTTCTTTGCTCCTGATCAGGATAGAATATTTAGGTTAGGTTAATGGTAGTTCTCTTCATTTATTTTACAAAAAACCTATATTGGATCAGATTTTACATTAAATGTTTTGATAAGTTATCATTTCAATCCTGTTATTAATGTACATGTGTTTATAGTGTAATTTATGTAAATTGATTGAATATGTTAATATTTCATTAATTATTTGTTATTGCATTCATAGATTAATTGGTTAAATAGATTAATTTCTAGTTATTAGTTGTGTAATATACCAACTAATTTAGTAATTACCTTTAATAGTCTGCTGTGTATATACTATAGATTTATTTAACAAACAGTGGCTTTAGTTTTTCTTTTTGAGTCTTTTCCTGTAGCTGGGAGTAGTTTAGGGAAGGCAACGGGGCCTTAATCCCGTCATAGGCAGCTACCTAACGACTGAGAGCATCTTTGAAAACTTTCGGATCGGGTTGCCTCTCGGTTGACAATTGTGCCAATTTCCGGCTCGTCAACAATGGCGCTAGAAGGAGGGCCAACTTAAGCAAATGGCTGATGAAAACAATCCTGTTCACAAAATTAATCAGCCTTCCACCCCTCAAATACAGTCATCATCTCAACCAAAAACATTCCAGTCGTCACAATTAGATGAGACTCCATTGAACGATGCTGTTCGAAATATCAGTCATCAGTTCAATGCTAGCGGTGCCCATCCACCTGAAGAACTTGATCAGTTCGAACATGCCATAAATGAATCCCGCAGGATTTTAACGAGAGCCTATTCAAATCTTACTGGAATCCAACCCACCGAAATTCCTCTTCCATAGATCAGACATCCGCGCACTTACCATACTGAGTCTGCACCTGAGGAACAGGATCAACCTTTAGGTGTCTTCCCTGACCATCAATTTCAACAACCTTTAACAGGCACCAATCAACCCTCATCTTCTTCAGGACCACCTGCTATAGGAGGGTTTGGTCCACCACCATCACCAGCACATTCACCTCCTCACGTTTTTCAAACACCACCTTCACCACCTCCATCACCAAGGAACATGGCAGGTTTAAACCCGAACCCCAATGCCAATATGCCATGGTTAGCTCAGGATGCAGTCGATGTTCCAGGTAATCAACATCCTTTGCCAAAACATCTTGAGAAATTGTTTCCCAAGTTCAATCCCGAGCTGAAAGATCTTGTTAAGAAATTCATGCTAGCAGTTCGGCTTTTGGATGTTGAACACGAAGACGTAGTATGTCGAATTTTCCCTTACACATTTGAGGGAAAAGCCTCGACTTGGTATTTTTCACTTACCGCTGGTTCTATTACCAACTAGAATGAATTCGAGTTGGATTTTATGAACAAGTTTGGAGACGATAAGACTCCAGCTGTGTTGGTGTTAGAATTGTCTAGGATCCGTATGGAAACCAAGGATAAGGTTAAAGATTTTAACCAGCGGTTCTTGACTCTTAGAAATAGAATTCCTGCCACGTCAAGGCCGGCTGAAGATGTTACTATTGAATTTTATACTTCAGCCCTACCCGTGTCAATGGCCATGTTTATCAGGAGAGCGGCCAAGCCCACTCTCACTGGAACTTTTGATGAAGCCATTAAGGTCGAGAAGGACATGTTTGCTATTAAGACAAACCCTGGGGTAGATACCGATTCTGCATCTTCTTCTCGCAAAAAGGCTGAGAGCCCTTCCAAAACCACAAATCCTGAGAAAAAGGGTCAAGATGCATTAGACTTGGACAGCCTCCAAAGAGTCATAAAGAAGCTATCCAATGAAATCATAGACTTGAAGAAAGGTACTTCTGAAAGTCCTCCGAATAAATAACCACCAAGACAGCCTTTTAGAAGAACATTCCAAAATACAGCCGCTAGACAGACCCCTCCTTCTGAGGCTAATAACGTGGATGAAATTAATAGTTTCCTAAAATTATTAGTCTCAGGTCTAGAAACGTCAGCTGAAAGTGAAACCCAATCTTCAGAACATAATTATGAAAATACCCAAAGCACAGATAATAACACTGAAGAAAAACCTCCTCAGTTTATCAGTCACTTCTGGGATACCACAGAATTGACTGATGATGAAGATGTGGCTGTTGTGAATGTCAATCAGCATCAATATAACACTAGAAGCAAGAAATATCAGTCCTCAGGGGAACCCTCCACAAAATCTACAGATGGCAGTTCAACTGTCAAAACAAAAAACCAACCTTCGAATACTAAGTCTATGCAATCTCTTGATCTAGAATACGACTTGGTTGAGGATTTGAAGAAAATTAGAGCCAACATTTCTATCTATGAACTCCTCAAATTGCCTGTGATTCGAGATAAGATGATGCAAGGGGTTTCTCTAAGTAAAAATGGCAAAAATTCCACCACTCAAAAAAGTTCTGCTAGTACAAAAGATAACCTAGCAAAATCTTCACTCAATGCCTCATCCATAGGTAAGAAATCAGATTCCTCAACTCCTCCTTTTCTGCTTACATTTGAAATCTGCAATCGTAAAGTACACAATTGTATGATAGACTTAGGGGCTTCTAAAAACGTCATGCCATATTTGGTATGCAAAAAACTTAATGCAGTCCCTGTGCCATGTGACACAAGCATTGTGCAACTTGACCGATCTAATGTAAAGGTAATAGGAAAGTTGAACGAAGTGCTGATAAGATTAGCCTCAAATCCTCAAGTTCATTTCATCATTGACATAATTGTTGCATATATCCCTGAGGCATATGGCTTGTTTCTCAGTAGAGATTGGTCTAAAAAATTGAAGGGATATTTTGCGACCGACTGGTCACATTTATGGATACCTCATAATGGTCGCCCAAACAAGATCAGAATTGATCGAGAACGTTATATGAAGCACACAGTCACCGAACTGGATGACTCAAACGAACCAGTGTTATTCACTGATACTATAATGGGCAATTACATGGTTGATTTTTTCATTGGAAATCTTGAGGCTGAGACGTCATCAGTCCAAGATTCGGAACAACAATCTGAAGTTTTCCATTTTACACAGGTTCCGGACGAAATTCCAATTCCAAACACTGCACATTTAGACCTGAATGATGGCCTTTGGTCTCTATACTTTGACGGGTCTAAGTCAAAGGAAGGAGCTGGGGCTGGTTGCCTGTTAATAGATCCTCAGGGAAAAAGGTACTTTGTCGCTTGCAGGTTGGAATTTGAATGCACCAATAATATTGCTGAATATGAAGCCCTTATTCAAGGGCTGAAAAAGGCAATTGATCTAGGAGCTAAAGCTTTGGTAGTATTAGGAGATTCTGAAATTATCGTTAGACAGGTACGTAACACTATACATTGCATTGCTGGACATCTAAGAAATTATCAGATAGAGGTGTGGAATTTATTATTATCATATGAAGCTTTTAACATAAATTCTATCCCTCGTTATTTGAATCAGGAAGCAGATCTCCTAGCAAATGTTGCTTCAAGGTTAATTCCATCTGAAGGGATGCTTGCTGATTCTTTCTTTGTTGAACTGCTTTTCAGGCCTTCCATACCTAATAATGTTGTCAACTGGAGAGTCTTTGACCATGATGAGTAGTTAATTGAATTTTTGACCATGAAGGACACCTTCAAAGATGCAGTCATCGATGAAATGACTCATGATGAAGATCTGTACAACTTTGCGGTAATTCATAAACGTTGTTCAATTGAGGAATCTCTTAATCAGGTCAGTACTCTTCCTAGATCTGTAATTAAACTTGAGAAATTTTATGATTTAAAAGACAAATTTAAATGTGTAAGGAACTATAAAACCGACAGCTCCACCATGCAATCTGAAGTCATAAATTTAGGCACCGAACACAGTCCTCAATGTGTCAACCTGGGCAGTACATGTACCCCCCAGGAAAAAACAGCTTTCATACGACTCTTTAATGTGTTTAAGGACATTTTTGCTTGGACATATGACGATCTCAAGACATTTGATCCAAACATAATGCAACATGTCATCCCCATCAAACAACAGGCTAAACCATTCCAACAGAAATGCGCAGTGGGTGGAAAATATTGTCCTCGTTAGAAAGAAAAATGGTGATATTAGGTTGTGCGTTGATTTCCGAAATCTAAACAAGGTTTCGGAAAAAGACAATTATCCCGTTCCGCCTATGGAAAAGATATTACAACAGGTCTCTGGATCTAAAATGTTTTCACTTTTAGATGGCTTTTCGGGATACAATCAAGTATTAGTGTCCAGAATAGATCAGTTGAAAACAACCTTTAGAACCCCTTGGGGAACTTATGCCTACAGGAAAATGTCGTTTGGCTTAATTAATGCCGGAGCAACGTTTCAAAGGGCAATGGATATTGCATTCAGAGGCTTAATCGGCCAATTTGTCGTCATTTACCTTGACGATATAACTGTGTTTTCAAAAAATAGAGCTGATCACCCAATACATATTAGGAGGGTTTTTGAACGTTGCAGGAAGTATGGGATCTCCCCAAACCCCAAGAAATCCATCTTTGCAGTTACTGAAGGTAAGTTATTGGGTTTTGTAGTTTTGAAACAAGGTATCAATATTGACCCTGAACGTACCCAGGCTATAGCACAGATTTCGATGCCTCATTCAAAGAAAACTATGCAATATTTTCTAGGGAAGATAAATTTTATGTCTAGATTTATTCCTGGTTTCACTGAGATTGTCAGGCCACTTCAGAAAATGATTAAGAAAGATGCTGAGTTCAAATGGTCCGCTAAAGAAAAACAGTCCTTTCATGACATATTAAAAGCTATTGCTGAAGCCCATACCTTAATAAGCCCGGATTTCTCCAGACCATTTATTTTGTATACGTTTGCTTCAGACTCTTCATATGCTGCTGTTTTAATGCAGAAAAATTAGGAAAACAATGAAGCTCCCATTGCTTTTACGAGTTCCGGTTTGAACGGCGCAGAGCTCAATTATCCAAAAGTAGAAAAACAAGCATTTGTTGTCTTTAAGTCAGTAAAACACTTTAGGCCTTATCTGCTGAAGTCACACACCAAGGTTATTGTGCCATATTCTGCAGTCAGAAATCTTTTGGTACAAAAGGACCTGGGTGAAAAGCGAGCCCATTGGGTCACAGCGCTTCAGGAATATGAGGTCTGCGTAAGGTGCGGTGGATGGAGTAGATAGCTATGTGTTAAAATACAAAATAAGAAGAAAAATGGTGACCCTTAACGAGCGATGGCCCAAAAACTCGGATGAGTAGTGGCAGGGGAGTGTGAAACAAGCACAGGTCCGTAGATGCTTGCATTGTCATGTCATGGCTCGTAAATCGAGGTGACTTGTGGGAAATGGTCCTGAAATTTCTTTGTTAAACATGAGACAATGGTCTCATAAGAAGATGTAAATTTGAGCCCGGAGGTGTGAGAGGTGTCTCAAACTGGTCCTGGGTGACTTTGGATTAGCAGCTGATGGTGCTACCCCTAATTTTTGCTAGAAAAAAAAAGAAAAAAAAAGTTAAAAAACAAGAAAAGAAAATGAAGTGACTCATTGGTGATGTTAAGTGTAAAATATCTTGAGGTAGAGCCCGTTTCGGGGGTTCTCCAAGAGTCGACCGTCTAAGTCAGTGAAGAGGTATGCCCCCTTGCCAAGATGAAGGTCATTGGCAAGGTGGCATGATGAAATCTGTTCTTTTATGGGAAGAATCGATTCCACACTATGGTTTAAAGGGAATGGGGTAAAACCGAAGGTGGTCTTACATATATCTATGTCATCGCGTAAGTGGTGCCAGGATAGATTAGGTGGATCTTCCGTAGTCGATGAGGCGAAAGGGAAACTGGTGCTAGATATCATGAAAATGCTATTGGTTGTGGTTTTTGTGGCCTTTCCCCCAGTCTCTGTTGGAGGAATAGAGGTAGGCCTGGAGACAAGAGGAGTCTTTGATGGACCTGGAGGTAGGTGCAACATCATCTCAATTGGATGGACATGATTCAACACATCCTGGGGCCTTAGAGGTAGGGTAGGTGGTTCAAGGTACCACACAAGATCTCCCAATGTGAAATCCTATAGATTGTGGGTTTCCAAGACATACTTACTCACGATCTTGGATGGTAGGAAAAGGAAAAGGAAAAGAACAAGGAAAAGAATCGTGTTGAGTGGGAATGAACCCCACTGTTTCCCTGGTAACTGAGGTTGAGGTTGCAACTGAGGTTGCGATTGCGTCTGGGGAAACAATGGAAGAGACAGGTCTGATGGACCATTGGTGATGGTGGAGATAAGAGGGTCTGTAGAACTGGACATCATGTAAATGGACATGGTGTCCGAAGAAGGAGGTGGGGGATAGGCTTCTTCGATCAGGGTGATCTCAGATTCAAGGGAATGTTGAGGAAGGTCGACTAAATCCATTCGAAACTCGGGAAATTCTTGGCAATGGTGAGAATAGTGTCCATACAAATCGTAGAGGGTACAAGCATGGTTTGTTCTCAGTGACCTCTTTCTTACTGTTGGTGCACTTGGAAGTTCAACCACGGGGAGGTTTTCGTTTGTATCCATGGCATCCAAATGCGAACGAATGATTGGGATTTCAGGGCAGTTCTAAGTTGGATGTTCCTGTTGCTCACAAACGATGCAAGGAGGGATCTGTCGAGGTTCTGTAGTAGCTTTCGCATTCTTGCCGCTAGCCCTTTTCAGGTTAGGCAGTGCTGGTGCGGGTGTGGTGGTTGGTTTTTGTCGACCGGGTGGAGGATGGGACTCAACTGCAATGGGCTGCACAAGTGTTAAGACTACCTAGGGTATCGATGGTTGAGCTGGTGGATCAGGATACCACACCAAAATGCCCAATGTAAGGTTGGGCAAGTTGAGGGTGGCCATTACTGGCTTGCTCATGACACCAAGCTGGGGAAAGAGGAAGGGAATTATATGGAATGGTGAGGAGCCCAGATAACTCCCTACTGGTTGTATGTGGGGGTGCGGTTGTGGTTGCAACTGCACATAATGCTGCAGTTGTGGATGATGTTGCAGCTACTGTTGATGTTGCGGCTGCAGACGGTGTTGTGGTTGCAGTTGGGGCTACGGCTGCGGTTGTTGTTTGGGTGCAGCGGTACTGGATGAGAGCATGCACAAGTCCGCAGTCTCATTTTGTGTCAGCGGCAGTGACACTGAGGGGAAAGGAGCCGTAATGGTGGGATCGACAAACAACCCAGGGCCCACATTCAATAATGGGTAGGCCGGTGTGTTGTCAACCATAGTGTTGATTGCAGGGATGACATTAGTGTGTGTAGGCGTCCCTTATGGCTCGATAGTGGCGATGGTAGGGATAATGTTGGCCGGTGTGGTTAACCCTTGCGGATCATGATAAGTGAGTTGATCAACCATCACAATCTTCCCTTCGTGGGGGAACATCATGAGATGAAAGACAGTTGATGCGATTGCTCTCATGGCGTACATATAACTTCTTCCGAGGAGAAGGTTATAGTCCAGTTGAGTGTTGACGACCTCTATGTCAATCAACACTGTCTTCCTAGATAATGTGATGGGGACATGGGGGAGGATTCCTTGGGCTTTAGTGGGATGGCCATCATAAGCCCACAAAGTTGTGGAGGATGGCTACAGAATTGGTGATCCCAGTTTCTACCAAACCAGGATAGACAAAACACACGTAGATGCCCCCTCATCTACTATGCACCAGTGCACAACCAAATTCCAGATAGATACTAGGATTTGGAAGGTGATGATGGATGGCATGCGTGGTTCTCCATTCTCTGTGTTGAACATGATGAGCTTGGAGTCGGAGGGGTCTACGGCCCCAAGGGCGGCTAGTAACGCTTTACACTGTTTTGGGCACATTTTGAGTACCTCCAGAGCGGACATGGCCATTGGTGTTTGGGCCAAATCATCCACAATTCTATAGCTGACAACAGATCTAGTTGTGGTGTTGTTGGCCACTCGATGTATGGGGGGGCAGGGGAAAGGGGGTAATTGAAGAGGTGCGCTGAACGAGTTGGACGTCGATGCCGCTGATGTGTCAACGGGTTTGGTGGTGGTACTGTACTGATTTCGTCTAGTTTGTAAGTTGACCTCTTCAGTCCTCATGGCTAGCAGGTGGTGAACACCTGTTTTTGTTGTGGGAGGTACCCCCGGTGCGTTGGGATTGGGTTGGGGAGGGGGTTTGGTTTCCACAAATCCTTGGACTAGTAGTGGGTTTTGAAGCACCATGGGGGGAGGTCCTTGTGGTGCCGGGTTGGGTTGGGCTTGATTTGTAGCATTGGCGGCCTGTTAAACCTCGTTCTGAATGGCCTGCTTGGCACGACCCATGAGGGGAAACTCAAATGGGTAGTGCCCATAGAACTCATAGAGTGTGCATGGTTGGTTTGTGCCCAATGGGGCGTTGCGTCTTGGTGCATTTTGTCGTGGGGGGTTTTGGGTGGGTTGGTTTGCTGCGACATTGTTGGGATGGTTTGGTTATTGAATTCCTCCCTGCGGTTGGTTATTGGCTTGGTTTCAGGGATGATTATTTTTAGCTTTCCCTTGTTGATTGTTGGGGGTAGGCTGGTTGGGACAATTTTGCTGTGCAAATACCTATCCCAATAGAACAGGTTGAGCAGGGGCAGGGGCTTGAACCGATTGCATTGGTGGTGCATAATAAATTTGGGTGGGCCGTGGTGCCACAAACGTGGGCATTTGCCCTGCATACTGCTGTGTTGGCCATGCCATGGCTTGAGTCTGCTGCGGTGGCATAGGTTTTGCATAGGAAGTTGTTGCTCTGGACTGGGACATAATTCTGGCATAGTCCAGAGTTTGGTTTTGGTAAGCACAACTAGTAGTGTTGCTTGGTTGTGGTGTAACGGAAGGTGGTGTCGGATGGTGCTGTGGCTCTTGGGAGACCGAGCCTATCATGCCGTCTGCAATGAGGGATGCCCCTGGTGCATCCCGGTAGGAGGTGTTTGAACGGGGGGCATATGGAATGAAGGTGTACAGATATCCAGACTGGATCTAGATAAGGTCAAACTGTTGGGCTTTCAGTATGGCCTCTTCTTCGGATTGGGGACGTTCATATGTGACGTCCTTTGCTATGGGCGGGAGAAAGGCCTTGAGGAACCAATCCAAGAATATCCTGTTGTCAAGTTGGATTTTACATAAGCTATGACGTCACCGCCAGCCATGGATGTGGTCGGTTATATGTGTTGCAGTGCTTTGGCGATAGGATAACAGGATCTCCACCCCTTCGTCATATCTGACGGGGAGTTGGAAATCTGGATATTTGGCCTGCAGTAGCTCAATGTACCATTTGGCCACGACACTTGTAAGGGCGCATTGGAATAGCCTTAGCCTGATGGAATCATCTACGATGCTGTTGGACGAGAACCATAGATGAAATGTCATAATATGGTTTTGGGGACATTCTCCTGGCTTGCATTCAAACTTGGGGATGTTTGATGGGAGCTTAGCTGGCATTGGAGGCAAAAAAGCTTGATGGAAAATGGGGCCATTTGTCAATTGAGCCAAATCAGGCAAGTTAAGACGAGCCATGATAGGCAGATTTGACTCTAGGTTGATGTGAGATGGGGAAGGCATGGTGGTGGGGTTTGCAGGTGCATAATGCACCTGCATGGCTGGGGGCCCTTGTGGTGGCACCATTGTAGATGGGCCAATGCCTACAAGTGTGGTGGTGGGGACAGTGTGAGTTGACGAGCCACTGCCCCCAAGTATGACGCGAGGGATAGTGTGAATGGAGGGGACATTGCCCCCATGTATGACAGTAGGGGCAATGTAAGTGGATAGTCCACTACCCCCCTGTGTGGCAAGATGGGCAGTGTGTGTGGAAGGGCCACTGCCCCCGTGTGTTGCAAGTGGGCCAGCTTGGCTGGTCACTATGGGTGGTGGTAGCTGACAGATGACAGTTTGCATGACTGTGCTTGGGCCACCTACAAGATTGTTGGTGACTGGTTGTGGTGTGGACATGGGTCCACTTGCTATGGCTATGCTGAAAAATGGATCCGGATTTGCACCAGCCATGGGGCTTGATGGTGCAGTATGGAGGTCTGGTTCAGACTGGTATGGGTCTGAATCTATATCAGAGGCTATGTGGCCTTCTGGTCATGGTGTGGGAGATCACTGAGAACGGTTTTGACGATGTCGGTTTAATGTCTTGAATGGTGGTGGTTCGCCTCTTAGGCGTGAGGAAGAGCGTGGGGGATCAATTGTGTTCGATGTTTATCAAACTAATGGAAATGATGTTTGGACCCCAGTTTCAATGGCTTCCTATTGGCTATAGGTGGTCACTCGGCCACCAAGAATTCCAGAAGACAGTGCTTGGATTTTTCCTCTCAGCGACCAGCTACTTTGGGGTTCCCATGGTACTCCTCACAATGAGTTTCTAGGCTGAGCCCAAGTACTTCCCATGGTTGAAGCAGTCAGGGACTTATGTCCTCAAAGACTATGGATTTGTTTGAACTTAGTGTAAATTGATAAATTTTAAGGCTCTCTCAGTGTCATGAACTGAGTTGGGTTGATTACTTGGTATGGTGTATTGGTTTTTCTGTCTTTCTGGTATTAGGTGGTTGCAAATGGTTTATGAATTCATCATATTGTAGCAGAGTTCATATCATTGTTGTGCAGGTAGGAAATAATCATAAATTTTTAAACAGATACAATTTTTAACCCTAAATGTTGATGGCCTAACTAGATGACTACCTTACACCTATATTCCTCTTCAACCAAGAGAAGGTGCTGGCTCTCAACACAATGGGGATATGCCCATCCGTAGATCCACAGGTCACCTCCTGGATGCAAGGTTGGTTAACAGGGAGGACGCTTAGCACCGTGAGAATCCCTCCTTGTCTACCCCCTCTACCTTCCAGGTCATCCGATTTTAATGGTTTAGAACAATATTCATTGAAGGGCCTAGGACTATACGAGTTTGCCCTTCGTCGTATCCCAGAATACCCTGAAGGGTGATGACTGGGTAGAGGAGGAAGGGTGAGCAAGATTGTTAATTTTATTGTTGATTTTAGTTAAGCTACATTCATTAAACCATTAAAATTTGTTTGTAATTTACACATTGTTTGTACAGAAAATTGCAGTAAATTGTAACAGAAACTGAAATTGAACTACTGTGGTGGACAGAGGCAGTTGAGTTGCACTAAAAATCCCTATTAAACTGAAATTTAACCTCTGATTGATAGACCGTACATTTTGGGTCAATTTCGATGAGGGGGTCGCAAAATTTTTCCAGAAACGAGCGAGGGGGTCGCACAGATTTCACAGACAGAAGCGCTCTGCTTGTTTGAGTGAAGTCGCACCTTTCAAGGGGAAAAGGGCAACCTGGTTGCACCTGTTAGGCCTAAAAGAGTGACCTCATCCCCTGTTCAGGCCCAATAAGTGCGACCTTCCTTGGATTTGGGGTTTTTCTGATCCTGAGTCAGATCTAGCCGACAGTAACCTGTACTATGTCCAAACTGACTTGGATTTGCCTTGTAGAGGATTCAGCAGTAATAAAAACTGGAAATAAACTAGATCTAAGCTAGATTTGACAAGAAATTTCTAAAACTATGGAATAAACTGAAAAAATTGAAATTTGAAAGAAAACTGAACCAAGGATCCTATGGGATCGACCTGGTATGGTCGTCAGTTCTGTAGCAGGGATTTCTCCTTGCTACAGGGCAGGAATGGCTCCCTTCCATCTATAGGACAGAAGGGTAGGTTCCTATGTGTAAATGCAAGAATAATAAATAGGACAGAAAGCAAGAAGGAAATAGAATGCAATGGCAGTGAGCCCCTCTGCAAATAAGGTTAGGGCTTCACCTTGGCTACCTGCAAACAACTAATGAATAGAAATAAACCTGCAAAACTTGTCAATAAACAAACCTGCAAACAAACATGGGTCAGAAATCAACTAAACTACTAAAGAATAATGCATAAACAAGACAATATTATATCTCTCCTTTGGTGAAATGGGCCACCATGCCCTGGCTGGAAGGAAGCACCTCTCTATCTCACTCGGCAATGGAGGAGGAGCTATGGCTGAATGGGGAATGTGATTGGAAGAGAGGGGGATGTGGGTGGCTTGAGAGGCAAAGAGGTCTCAAGGCATCCATGGGCAGCATAACAGTATGCAAGATAGGAGTCTGTTTGAGAGTGACCCCCCACCCTCCTTTTATAAAGTTTTTTTGGGTTTGAGGGGTTTAAGCCCTTGGTCCGGGCTTTAGCCCCTTTTTTGGGATTTTAGCCCCTTCCACCCTAAATTTAGCTCCTTTTAGGGTTTTAGGCTCCTTTGAGGGGTTTTATCCCCTTTTTGGAGGCTTTAGCCCCTAGGAGAGTTATTTAGGCTCCTTTTTGGGGTTTTTAAGCCCTTTTCTTCTTCCTTAAGTCTTTTTGAGGGTGTGGGGGTCTAATGGAGGGTCATGAATGGGTGTCCTTGGGTGGTGTAGGCCATGTAGAGCTCAGTGAGGGATTTTTTGGGTTAACAGTTATCATTGCTCTTATACTCATTTTTGTGACATGTGTTAGCATTTAGGATCATGATTTGGTGGTCATATAAATATATGGACTAGAATGTATCTGTATTATGTATTGATGTCCCTACTCAATGTTTGAACTTCTTGACCTATACTCATTGGTTTTACCCTCCTTAGGGAGAATAGAGGTAGTCACTCCGACCATACTTTGTCTTGCTAGTGTTGGTTTCATTATTCATTGTCTCCACCCATCCATTACCTTCCAGTTGTGTTTCAGCTGACTTACTACTTGACTTGTGGCATGGAGGACCTTTCCCCAATAGAGCTTTTGTTGGACAAGCCTCCCTGTTTATTTGTGTCTCGGTTCTGAGTTTCCTAGGATGTGTTTCGTTACTTGAAACATGTAGTGCTGCCATCAATACAATGTATTTGGAAATAAAATGAATATCTTATAAAAAACCCATTCATGAAAAGTAGTGTTTTTCAACATACGTGAATGCAAGGCTAGCCTAATGAAATTGGCTTTGAAAAATATTACAATGAAATATCTTAAACATTCATGAAAAGTAGTGTTTTTCAACATACATGAATGCATTTAAGCCTAAATGATAAAAGCATGTATAAAAAATATGTGGACAAAGGCTACTGAAAATCAAAGGCCCAAAAAACAATGGTTCCTAAAAATTTATATCCAAAGATTGCTGGCCTTACTTGTATTGAGTTGGATTGTGAGCATTTGTCAAGGTGAGTAAGCATCTCTGAAGTAGTTCACCCATTTGTGAGACACTTCCATCCCCTTTGTTCTTGTTTTTCTAGCATATGGCTATACTGAGTATCCCCTTGCCATATCCAAAGTGTCACATTTTTGAGTGGGCAGTCATCCTTTGGCCTAACCTTATGAAATTTAGCCTTCACCCTTCACTAGCAAATTGACTACAACTATGAAGTGAGTATAGTCTTGAAAGTCTGGTTTGAGTTAAATAAATAAAAACCTATATATGTATTTGGTTGATGTACCGCCAATGACGTGATTTCTACTTGTTATGATTGTTACTTAAATTATTTGTAGAGCATGTCTTAACCTTTTAACACTTGCAGCAGATGGATGTCAGCCTGAGTTACATTATTGGTATCTGGTCATTTACAGGTTATTATTTTGTCTATTTGATATTGTATATGATCAGGAAGAGACTCGGAGAGGGTATGAGTATGTACCTTAGATGGATTTGGAATTTCTAAGTCCAGTGAGAGATATTGTTTTCCGTTTCGGGTACTTACAGAGATGGATAGGCTCATTTTACCCTTCTGGTGTAGTTTTTCTTCATTAGATGGAAGGTCTGAGCAGGGAGATGATTTTGTTGGATATCCTAGGGTGCTATATGGGGACTAGGGGGTCCAACTACTTGATTCTACCATAGTATCCCCATCCCAGAGATCCTGGTAGGATTAGGTGATTAACGTATGCACCCTAGGAGGCTGTTTTTCCAGGTTCATGTTTCTCGAGGAAGATTAAAAAATAATTAAATGGCTACTGAAGAATTCGATTTGGGATACTGAGGAAGGGAAATGGCATGGGATGAGGTCTCATGACGAGAGTGATATATTACACACCTTATCCAGCAATTGTAGCACCTGGATAGGCCCACATATATTTTTCGTGCATTTTATATTATTTTTGAAGCTTTTGGAGGCTCACGATTTCCTCAAGGAGGCACAATTTCACAGTTTAAAATTTATATTATTTTTATTGTGCCATGGGGACACCTAGAGGGAGTTAGTTAACACTCCATGGACCCACCATGTGCTTCATTTATTTCTTGTTGAGTGGTATCCCCTCTCCTAGGGTGATTTAGTCCACTTTTATATTATATTGTTATATTGATCCATGTATTGTATGTTGAGCTCATCTCAACCGTTGATTAGAAAATTTGTATCTTTTAAAATTAGCCACTCATTTGAAATTTGGTTATGATTTTGGTTCTCTCATTCCTATTTAAAGGAGAGAGCTTCTCATTTGTAAGGGGTCTTTGGCTCTTGGATCCAGATAATAGAAAAACATTTCTTATGGATATTTTTTGGATCTCCTTTGCATCTGGTGTTCTTAGATCGTGATTGGAAAGTATTTTGCTTCCTATAATTTGGGTATTTGATGTGAGATCTATATATCTTTTTGTTAAACATTGTCTTGTCTACAGGAAGGTGACTTCAACTTGGGCGTTTTTGCAGTGTTTCCTCAACTCACTTGGCTTGGATGTGTTTTGTATCAGGGGGTTTTAATTAGAATCAATGCAATCTATGATTTCATCATGCTATTTTTCTGTAGCATTTGTTTTTTCCTCATGATGCAGCAAATATGATAATGTTGAAATTTGTTGTGCAGGAGAGCGGGCGCATTGGCTTCTTGGGGAAAAATGTTGGACATAGAACTCATTCAAATCTTCTCAAATTGATTAGGATAACAAGGATCATCATCATCAATGCATCTACAAGGTTTTCTAGGTAAGATATATAGGTTAGTGCTTCTATTCCAAGATCTCGATCCATTGACATCTGTATTTCCATTTTTATTCTCAAAGCCCTAAATATAAAAAAACCCCAAAAAATATTATGGCTCAATCCGCTTGAGTTTTCGGCAAACTGTTTCTGGGTTTTGTAGATCAGGTCATGCCCTAATTGGGTCTTCCTCAACACTGAGCTATAAGTGACTCTGTTTCCCTAGATCTAAAAAAATTTGATATTCAAACCCTAGCACTACCTTCCATATTTCCCTCTTTTCTTGAAATTTGGTCTTTTCCAGCAAAACCACTTTTTGGGTTTGTAGATCGGGTCTAAACCCAGGTGGGTCTCCTTCAATGTTAGGAAAAAAATGACTCCATTTCCCTAGATCTTAAAGGAACTAATCTCCAACCCTAGCACTACCCCTTCTTTTTCCTTTTTCCATTGTGTTTTGATCTTCTTCTGCTGACTTTATCATTATCATACCTTCCTTCGAGTTTATCCCTTGGTACTTTGACACTGTCATACCTTCCTTCTAGTTTATCCCTTGGTACTAGGTATCCCCAATCCCATTCTCATCGGTTTGAAATTGGTCATGTTTCCCAAGGCAATGGATATATTCATATTTCTCTAGTACCTTAACCCCAAATCTAGTATTTCCCTCATAGGTCATCTGTGTCCCTACTTGGATCAAATCTCATATCTCTTAAACCCTGATCCAAAGCCTTGGTTCACTTGGTGATTTCATCCATAGATCCAGGGTTTCCATCACCTTACACCTTACGTACCTCAAGCCCACTTGATATTATCTGGTGTCTAGGTCTCATCTCTCTTGTCGGGAGTATATCTAGGTCTCCCCCATTGTTGTCTTGGGCTAAGATAACATAAAGTGAAGATTGCCTCGATTGGCATGATAACCATCCATTTGGGAGTCGAGGCAATATTGGTTCCACCTCCTTAGTTGCTTGTCCCTCTACTGTCCATCTTGGATCCATCTCACATAGGAAACTACAAGGTGGTTGATAATACACATTGTCCAATAAGCTCACATATCAAGTCTTCCATGTATGAGCTTAATTTGTCATTAAAATGAGGGATTTTGATCAATTTATTGCTTTAGTAAATGTGTAATGGCCATGAGAATGAGTGTGAGTGATGTAATATTTTAAGTAAATATGTATTAGGCTCTGATAAATTCCATTCTCTTCACTGAATTCATTCCGATATGAATTTCATGCTTTACTGGACACTCTAGCTACATAACTAGTTAAGATTGACTAGTCTCACAGTTTCTTTTATTATGAGAGTTATGTTCACCCAAATTCAATTATGGAAGTTTCTGGATGTCAATAAATGACCCCTATTTCCATACAAACATTCAAATAGAAAATTCATTATATTTGTACAAGGTTTGAGCATCCTCCACTGCGCAGGGCCTCACCAAGCCAAAATTGCAAAAACTTCTCCCAAATCGCTCCTAAATTTCCAAAACCTATCTAGAAATATTCCAAATTGTTCCAAAACTTATTGAATGCTATCTTATTTTATGATATCATCTCTGTGCATTTCCCCAAGCCTCTGATTGAAGGGATATGAAGGAATCTTCTTAGTTTAATCACGGTTGGGTGGCCCAAAAGCGTGGGAGTAAATTTCAGCATAGCTGAATCTGAAACCTAAATGGTACCTGATATAGATGTGTTAGGGAAGATTAATTATATGTCCTAAAAGTTTCCATGATTTTTTTCATCTGCCCAATTCCATGCCTATGAATTTTTCATAAAATTCCTTTATTTGCATAGTCCAAAATTTTACTGATTGTGTACATGTATTATATCAGATTTTTAATTAAAGTTGAAGCAATATTAGTTTTCTGATATGCACATCAGAAGTTAGAACATTACAGTTTCACAATGATCTAGAAATCAAATTCCTAGAACAGTAGCAACCATCGAAATATCCCCCCCCAACCACAGGCTTGTTGATCAGGTACTTTAATGCTGAATGATCCGTAAACATTTTGAAATGTCATCATAACAGGTAGTGGAATTTTCTTTGTAATGGATACACCATCGCCAATCCTTCTCTCTCTATCATTGCGTAGTTCCCTTCTTCCGTAGATAACTTCCGAATTGCAAATGCAATCGGGTGATCGATTGCGCCTTCCCCTGTTTGAGCCAAGATTAATACTAATGCGACCGATGACGCATCGACATTATCGTGGAAATATTTTGTCCAATCTAGAAAAAAATATTGGTGTTGCGACCATATTTTTCTTCAACATCTCCAAGATTCTCTGGCATTCCTCGTCCCATTCCAACTTTACATCTTTCTTCAATAACTTCTCCATTGGTGCAATCATATTGTTGCATATCCTCTTATGAACTTTTGGTAGTACCCTGTGTGACCTGATTTCACCCTTAACTATTTTACTGTCGTAGGTGTTGGTAAGTCAACAATTACCACGACTTTGGCAGGGTCAACCAACATACCTTCCTTGCATACGATGTGTCCCTAAAAAATTCCATATGGAGCACATAATACACACTTCTTTAGATTTAATGAAATCTGATGTTGTTGACATATTTTGAATATCAGTCAAAGATTGACAATGTGATATTTTATCAGACCATAAATAGTCCAATCATCCATATAGACTGTCAGGAATTTGTGAATGAATTCCTTGAATGCAGCGACAACTAGCCTCGAAAAGATCACATGCGCATTCTTGAGACCAAACGATATCTCTATGTCTATCCTCCTTTGCAATCCTTATTTGGTAATAACCTAAAAATCCATCTGTAAATGAATAAATTTCCTGCCCTCCAACTCCTTCCAATACTTCATCTGTAAATGGTGTCAGAAATGGATCATGAAGACTTGCATCGTTTAAATTCCATAGGTCAACATAGATCCTGATTGCCCATGTCTTCTTGTCTTGCACCACCATTGGACTGGTCCATTCAGACTCTTTGATTGGTTCAATAATGTTGGCATCTATCATGCATTCTAGTTCTTCTTTGATGTGTTCCTTTTACCTCAGATTCATCTGTATGGTCGTTGCTTGACTGGTTTCACATCAGGTTTAAGTGGAATCTTAATTTTGCCCAACTCGCCTAAAATTGCTTTCATCTTGAGAACTTGGTTGGAAATAAGTATTGAAACTCATGTAGTAGGTATGTGAGTTTTCCCATCGTCGAATTGTCCTAGTAATATCCTATGCTAGCAAATTTTGGGTCCTCTGTTGTCCCAATATTGACCTTTTTTCAGTTTTAGAGGTTGCGTGAATCTGTTGCCTGACACTTATGGTGCTATGATGTCCGGACTTCCCTCTGATTCTCGAATGTTGATAGTTCTTGAGTCATGTTTGCTGTTAGGTTCTCTTGACATGTTGTAAAATTTCATCATCATTTACGATGTCATTTTCCCCTGTGGTTCCATTGGTAAATCACTCTGAAATATTTCCAACCGTTTGTCGCGGATGTCCTGTAGTGCACTATAGATGAATGGATTGTCATTCAAAAAGATGAAAGTGTGGCTGAAGTTGACAATCAGGTCTTCCCATGTTGCAGTTTCCCTTCATATTCTATAGAAATGTACCATATGCATGGTATCTCATCCACCGTATGGATGAATGCATGGAGCCATTCATCCTTTAGTTTTAGTATCCATGCGGTTTGAAATGCGATCAAATGATCGCTGATATAATTTCACCCATCATATTTCTTCCCTTGGTATGATTTGTCTTCTCCAAATCAAACTTCCATGATTCCTCGACATACCTGCTAGTTTCCCATCGAATCCTTGTGCGTGGACCACCATCTTTCCGGAGTGGCATTCGGCGCTTCGTCCAATGCCAACAAGCGCTGAGGCTTTGATACTCTGTCTTTGAATTCATTAATAAAAACTGCTAAGTTAGGTAGGCCTTCATATGTTGGTAAGTCAATGAATTCCGTCGCTACCCACTGCAACGACTGAGTAACTTGAGCACAATTCCTGATTGAGACTTCGTGTAACCGGTTTTTCCAGTTCTGTAGGGCGTTGTCAGAATCTAATGATGTAGAGCTATTGCTTCCCCAACCCATCTCTCCATCTGCAGTGGGATTGATGTAATCTTATGAAATATTATAGGCATTATCCTATCCTCTCACGATTTCATATTTTATTGGCTTGAAATATATTATTCCTTCCTGGGGATCTAATGGGGCAATGATCTGCATGTCACGATTCTCAAAAGTCATTACCCTTTTCTTGAAATTGATAACCGCCAAGTTTTCATTCACCCAACCAATTACCAATAGTGAAGGGTGTGAGCTGCTCTTGTTGACTATTTCAATAACATCAAAGTCTATGTGGGTATTCAATCCTTCCGCTTCAACCAGTAGACGAGGTACTCTTCCAATTGGCGACACCTTGGCCTAATTTTCCAGTCGCAGCTGTACTAGGGACCAAACTAATTGTGGTTTTCCCATCATTTCATTAGGATATTGACGTCTGATCCTAGGTCCAAAATGACTGAATCCACATCATAGTAACCAATTTGGACACTACTCCTAAGTTCCCTTCCCATCTTCTTAGTGTGCAATGAATTTATTGGGTGTTCCTGTCGTTCTTCCTTCTATCGATACAACAAACATGCTATTTCTGCTAATGCATATCGATCTTTTGCTAATGTCAGGAAGATTTCTAGGAAAATTTTCAAAGTACCATCATTTCTTGATGACACTGTCAAATTTGTCGAATTGAATACTGGTGGAATTTTGTATACCGGTAGCTTACTTGTATTTCTGTTCAGCATGTCTCTTATATTGTAGAAGGTTTCCTTCTCCATGTTGACATAAAATTGTATCTTCTTTTGTGTTGCTAGTCAGATATTTATTAGCGATCCATCGCTTCTTATCGTGGATCCTCCATGGGTCACCACTCCTAAAGTTTTTCATCAAGTCCTTGGTTCTGCTGAGATATTCGCTATGTTTGGTCCTGGACCTTGGTTCAAAGTTGCATTATGGTTTTGCTGTGGTTGCAACACATTCTTTTCTTGCCACTTTGCAATCAACTGTGGGCATTCTTTGACAGTATGATATGAAACACTGCGATAAGTATACTGAGGCTATAGACCCAGATATTCTATCTGATAATGTCCCAATACTACACAACATAGAACGTTACTAGTTCGTGACCTCATCCCATAGATCCTCCGCAACCAAATCCTCCATTACGACCTCCTTAGAATCCTCCTTGCTACTGGTTGAATTGCTGCTGCTGATTAGGCTGTGGATGAGGATACTGTGTTTGTGGCTGATTATACTGCGATTGAGTATACTAAAGTTATTGGTTGGTTATACTGTGGTTGATTATACTATGGTTGCAGCTGGTGATATTGCGGTTGAGTATACTATGGTTTCTCAGTCGGTTGTTGTTCCTATCCCTTCATAAAACATGTATCAGTGGTTCTTTATTAGAGAAAATCATATGCTCTGCAGTCCTTTTCTTCATGGCCAACCGATTGACAAAAAAATCAGAAAAGGTTTGTTGGTTTCGACACAACCTTCCAGAGGAATACACATTCCTCAGACTGATTTCCTCTAGTATGACAGATATGGCACCATGGTAATCCTCCTTGACTTAATGCATTCATAGCTCTAGCCTGTAAATATTCATGGAAGTTTAGGAATTAATCTTTATGATGTCCCTCTGATCGGCATCGAATGGACCATACCTCTTCACGGACTAATTTCCCCTTCTTAATATCTTGCAATTGAATAGTGAGGTTCGCCAACTTTGATTGGATCTGGATCATGCCAATCCTTGTTTTATCGACTAGTGAAGATTCCAATTTCATCGTGATTTCCAAAGCTTCTTCTTGTGATGCGATCTTCTGTTGCATTAAAGGCATCCGAATGTGTGGCACCAATGCTACGACAAACCATTCCTTATGTTGAACATATCTCATTCTGAAACTGACCTTAGCCATCATATTTTGAATCATTGATCAAAATCCCATACCGATTCATTCGGGTACTACTTGTTAACCCAAAAAATCCCTCACTCAGCTCTACATGGACTACACCTCCCAAGGAGACCCATGATTGACCCTCGTAACACCCCATTAGACCCCCACACCCTAAAAAATGCTTAAGAATGAAGAAAAGGGCTTAAAAACCCCAAAAAGGAGCCTAAATAACTCCCCCAGGGGCTAAAGCCTCCAAAAAGGGGCTAAAACCCCTCAAAGGAGCCTAAAACCCTAAAAGGAGCTAAAGTTAGGGTGAAAGGGGCTAAAAGCTCAAAAAAGGGGCTAAAGCATAGACCAAGGGCTTAAAACCCTAAAACCCCAAAAGAAAGCTATAAAAGGAGGGTGGGGGGTCACTCTTAAAAGACACCTCTCTTGCATACTGTTATGTTGCCCGTGGATGCCTTGAGACCTCTTTGCCTCTCAAGCCACCCACATCCCCTTCTCTTCCACTCATCTTCCCCATTGAGCCATAACTCTTCCACTACTGAGTGTGTTAGGGAGGTGCTTCCAGCCAGGGCATGGTGGCCCATTTCACCAAAGGAGAGGTATAACATCATTTTGTTTATGTATTTGATTTGTTAGTTTAGTTGTTTTCTGACCAGCATTTGTTTGTAGGTTTGATTTCTAACATGTTTGCAGGTTTATTGTAGCTTAATAGTTGTTTGCAGGTAGCCAAGGTGAAGCCCTGACCTTGTTTGCAGAGGGGCTCACGGCCATACTTTTTCTTGTTCTTTGCTTTCTTTCTCTTCTGCTTTTCTTTGTGCATTTTCCACATGCAGGAACCTACCCTTCTATCCTATAGATAGAAGGGAGCCATTCCTGCCCCTATAACAAGGAGAAATCCCTGCTACAAAACTGGTGACCATACCAGGTTGATCCCACAGGATCCATGGTTCAGTTTTTTAAATTTCAAGTTTTTTTTTTTGCAGTTTATGCCCTATTTTTTAAAATTTCTTGTCAAATCTAGCTTAGATCTAGTTTATTTTCAATTTTTATCATTGTCGAAGCCTCTGCAAGGCAAATCTGAGTCTGTTTGGCCACAGTATAGGTTACTGTCAGCTGGATCTAACTCAGGATCAAAAAAACCCCAAATCTGGGGTAGGTCACACTTATCGGGCCTGAACAGGGGATGAGGTCGCTCTTTTAGGCCTCACAAGTGCGACCAGGTTGCCCTTTTCCCCCTGAAAGGTGCAATTCACTGAGAACAGCAGACCACTTCTATCTGTGAAATCTGTTTGACCCCCTCACCTGTTTCCGAAATTTTTTTGCGGCCCCCTCGCTGAATTTGACTTGAAACATGTGGTCTGTCAATTAATAGTTAATTTTGAGTTTATTAGGGACTGCCAGTGCGGCTCAGGCACCTTAGTCCAACACAGTTGTCCTATTTTTGTTTCTGTTTTAATTTACTGCAATTTCATGAACAAACGAAGTATAAATTCAAAGAAATTTTTTTAATGGCTTAATGAAGGTAGCTTAACTAAAATTGACATAAAATTAACAGTATTGCTTACCCTTCCTCCTCTACCTAGTCATCACCCTTTGGGGTATTCTGGGATATGATGAAGGGCACAGCTCGTATAGTCCTAGGCCCTTCACTGAATATTGTTCTAAACCATTAAAAACGGATGACCTGGAAGGTAGAGGGGGTAGAGAAGGAGGGCTTCTCATGGGGCTAAGTGTCCTCCCTGTTGACCAACCTTGCATCCAGGAGGTGACCTATGGATCTACGGATGGGCTTAGTCCCATTGTGTTGAGAGCCCAACACCTTCTCTTGGTCAAAGAAGAATATAGGTGTAAGGTAGTAACTTAGTTAGGCCATCAACATTCAGGATAAAAACAAATTGTATATGTTTACAACTTTCTGATTATTTACTACTTGTATTCATAATGATATGAACTCTACCAAAATATGATGAATTCATAAACCATTTGCAGCCACCTAATACCAGAAAGATAGAAAAACATATACACCATACCATGTAATCAACCCAACTCAGTTCATGACGCTAAGAGAGCCCTTAAAATTTATCAATTTACACTAAGTTCAAAAAAATTGCAGTCTTTGAGGACATAAGTCCTTGACTACCTTAACTACGGGAAGTACTTGGGATCATCCCAGAAACTCATTGTGAGGAGTACCACGGGAACCCCAAAGTAGCTGGCAGCTGAGAGGAATTGCCAAGTGAAACGGGCAACGACCCCCACCGATTGAGTAGAAACGCCCATGAGGAAAAAGCCAAGCATTGTCTTCTGGCAGTCTTGGTGGCTGAGTGACCACCTACAACCAATAGGAAGACATTGAAACCAGGGTCCAAACATCATTCCCACCAATTTGATACAATCTAACACAATTGATCCTCCACGCTCTTCCTCACACCTAAGAGGCGAACCACCACCATTCGAGACATTAAACCGACACCGTCAAAACCACTCTCAATGACCTCTCACACCATCAAAGGGACACACAACCTCTGATTCATATTTAGACCCATATCAGTCTGAAACAAACCTCCATGCTACACCATCAAGCCCCATGGCTGGTGCAAACCCAGATCCATTTTTCGGCATAGCGATAGCTAGTGGACCCATGTCCACACCACAAGTTGTCACTAACAATCCTGCAGGTGGCCCCAGCATAGTCATGCAAACTGTCATCGGTCAACTGCCACCACCCATAGTAACCACTCTGGCTATCCCACCTGCATCACTTGCGGGCAGTGGACCTTCCACCTACACTGCCCCTCCTGTCACATAGTGGGGAAGTGCCCCATCCACATACACTGTTCCTCCTGTCACACATGGGGGCAGTGTCCCTTCCATCCACACTGTCCCTCACACCACACTTGCAGGCATTGGCCCATCTACAATGGTGCCACCACCAATACCCCCAGCCATGCAGGTGCACTATGCACCTGCAAACCCCGCCACCATTGCTGCCCCATCTCACATTAACCTGGGGTCAAATCTGCCTTTCATGGCTTGTCTTAACTTGCTTGATTTGGCTAGATTGACAAATGACCCCATCCACCATCAAACCTTTTGGCCTCCCATGCCAACCAAGCTACCATCAGACATTCTCAAGTTTGAAGGCAAGGCAGGAGAGTGTCCCCAAAATCACATTATGACATTTCATCTATGGTGCTCCTCAAATAGCATCGTAGATGACTTGATTAGACCAAGACTGTTCCAACACACCCTCACAGGTGTGGCAACCAAATGGTACATTGAGCTCCCATAAGCCAATTACCCAGATTTCAACTCTTTAGCTTTCATGTTTCTACAGTCTTTCCAACTCCCCGTCAGATATGATGAAGGGGTGGAGATCCTGTTATCCTGCCGCCAAAGCACTATGACACATATAACTGACCACATCCATGAGTGGCGGCAATGTCGTAGTTTGTGCAAAATCCAACTTGACGACATGATCTTCTTGGATTGGTTCCTCAAGACCTTGCTCCCACCCACTGCAAAGGACGTCGCATCCAAGCATCCCCAATCCAAAGAGGAGGCCATACTGAAAGCCCAATAGTTTGACCTAATCTATGCTTAGTCTGGATATCTCTACATCGTCATTCTAGATGCTCCTCACCCGGGTACCTCCTACCGGGATGCACCGGGGGCATCCCATGCTACAAATGGCATCATAGGCTCGGTCTCCCAACAACCACAACACCGTCCGACACCACCTGCCATTACACCACAACCAAGCAACACTGCTAGTGTTGCTTACCAAAACCAAACTCTGGACTATGCCGGAATGATGTCCCAGTCTGGAGAAACAACTTCCTATGCACAACCTGTGCCACCACAGCAGGCTCAGGCCATGGCATGGACAACATAGCAGTACGCAGGGCAAATGCCCACATTTGTGGCACCACAGCGCACCCAAATTTATTATGCACCACCAGTGCAAGTAGTTCAAGCCCTCATCCTTGCTCAACCCACTCCGTTGGGACAAGTATTTCCACAACAAAACCATCCCAACCAGCCTGCCCCCAACAATCGACAAGGGCAATCTAGAAATAATCGACCTTGGAACCAAGCCAATAACTAACCGCAGGGAGGAAGTCAATAACCAAACCCTCCCAACAATGCCGCGACAAACCGACCCGCCCAAAACCCCCCACAATAAAATGCACCAAGACACAACGCCCTGTTGCGCACAAACCAACCCTGCACACTCTGCGACATCTATGGGCACTACACATTTGAGTGTCCCCTCATGGGTCACGCTAAGCAGGCCATTCAGAACGAGGCCCAACAGGGCACCAACGCTACGAACCAAGCCCAACCCAACCCGACACCACAAGGACCTCCCCCCATGGTGCTTCAAAACCCACTACCAGTCCAAGGATTGGTGGCAGTGGAACCCCCTCCCTAGGCCAATCCCAATGCTCCGGGGGCACCTCCCATGGTAGAAACAGGTGTCCACCACCTACTAACCATGACGACTGAAGAGGTTAACCTACAAACTAGATGAAATCAGTACGGTACCAGCTCCGAACTTGCTGACACATCAGCGACATCTACGCCCAAAACAGTCAACCTACCTCTTCAGTTACCCCCATTCCCCCGCCCCCCCATACGCCGAGTGGCCAAGAACACCACAGCTAGAGCTGCTATCAGCTATATCATTGTGGATGATTTGGCCCAAACACCAATGGCCATGTCTGCTTTGGAGGTACTCAAAACGTGCCCAACACAGCAGAAAGCGTTACTAGCTGCCCTTGGGGCTGTAGACTCCTCTGACTCCAAGTTGATCACATTCGACACGGAGAATGGAGAACCATGAATGCCATCCACCAACACCTTCCAAATCCGGGTGTCTATCTGGAATTTGGTTGTGCACTGGTGCATAGTGGATGAGGGGGCATCCACGTGCATTATGTCCACCCTGGTTTGGTAGAAACTTGGATCCCCAATTCTGCAACCATCCTCCACAACTCTACGGGCTTATGATGGCCATCCCACTAAAGCCTAAGGAATCCTCCCCCATGTCCCCATCACATTAGCCAGGAAGACAGTGCTGATCGACATAGAGGTCGTCAGAACTCAACTGGACTATAACCTTCTCCTCGAAAGAAGTTATATGTACGCCGTGAGAGCGGTCGCATCAACTATCTTTCGTCTCATGATGTTCCCTCATGAAGGGAATATTGTAACAGTTGATCAACTCACTTATCATGATTCGCAAGGGTTAACGGCACCCACCAACGTTATCCCTACCATCACCACCATTGAGCCACAAGGGACAACCACACACGCCAATGTTTTCCTTGCAATCAATACCATGGTTGACAACACACCAGCCTCCCCATTGTTGAATCCTGGGTTGTTTGTCGATACCACCATGACAGCTCATTTCCCCTTAGTGTCACCACCACCGACACAAAATGAGATTGTGGAATTGTGCATGGTCTCATCTAGCACCGCTGCACCCAAACTACAAGCACAGTCGCAGCCCGAACCCCAACCCCAACACCGTCTGTAGCTGCAACACCAACAACAGCCGCAACATCATCCGCAATAGCAGCATTTCATGCAGCTGCAACCACAACCGCATCCCCACATACAACCAACAGGGAGTTATTTGGGCTCATCACTAGTCCATATGGTTTCCTTCCTCTTTCCCCCACCCGGGGTCATGAGCAAGCCGGTAATGGCCACCTTAAGCCTACCTAAATTCACATTGGGAATTTTGGTATGGTATCTCGATCCACCAGCTCAACCACCAATGCCCCAGGTTGTTTTAACCCCAGTGCAACCCATTGCGGTGGAGTCTCACCCTCCACCCATCCTGCAAAAGCCAACCGTCGCACCCGCACCCGCACCACCCCACCAAAAAATGGCCAAGGGTAAGAATGCGAAACCTACCGCAGAACTGCGACAAGTCCTGCCTTGCGTCGTCTGCGAGCAACAGGGCCACCCAACTTAGAATTTCCCTGAAATCCCAATGATCCGTGCACATTTGGATGCCATGGATACAAACGAAAACATCCCCGTGGTTGAACTCCCAACTGCGCCGATAGTCAGAAACAAGGCATTGAGAACAAACCATGCTTGCGCCCTTTTCGGTTTGTATGGACATTACCCTCACCATTGCCAAGACTTGCCCAGATTTTGAATGGCTCTAGTTGACCTCTGTTAACATTCCCTTGAGTCTGAGATCACCTTGATCGAAGAAGTCCACCCCCCATCGCCTTCTTCAAACAGCATGTCCATTTACATGATGTCCTGTTAAACCGACCCGCTTATCTCCACCTCTAATGATGGTCAATCAGGGCCTGTCTCTTCGTTGCTTCCGCAACAATGAGGAGATACTTGAAGCTCTGACCGCCCCAAAATACCCATGGGATGACATGAACCATCGCTCGTTCTTCCTCCCTGAAGAACTTGTGTCGTAGTTTGACCAGTTTTCCGTGGAGACCAAAGATTTCATTCATGGGAAATTCGACTGGTTCAAGAAACCCATTCTGGCACCAAACACTTGTGAAGAAGGGAAAATGGCCAACATTTCACCAACCACCAAAATCAAGATCTCAACCAATCTTGAGGTCGTTGAAGAAATCATGCTGGGGGTATCTTGCTCCCCAGAAGAGGTTGTTGCCTACAAAGCTCTCTTCCAAGAATTCTGCGATATCTTCACCTGGTCATACACTGAAATTCCTGGGTTGGATCCATCAATTGTGGAGCACCACATCGACACTTGGCCTGATGTGGCCCCCGTACGACAAAAACAATGGCCCATTAATCCTTCCAAAGTGGCCACGGTTAAAGCAGAGATAGATAAGCTGCTCACAACCGGCTTCATCTACCCCATTGCCTACACTACTTGGGTTTCTAATCCTATTCCTGTAAACAAAAAATAGGGTACCATTCGTGTTTGCACAGAATTTTGTGACCTCAATGGGGTGTGTCCCAAAGACAACTTCCCAATGCCCTTCATCGATCAGATCATCGATGTATGTGCTGGACATGAGGCCTTTTCCTTCATGGATGGAATTTTAGTCTATAACCAAATCCAAATCTGGAAAGAATACTGTTATAAGATGACATTCACAACCCCATGGGGCACATTCGCATATTGAGTCATGCCCTTTGTCCTGAAAAATGCTGGAGCCACCTTCCAGTGTGCCATGACATATTGTTTCCACGATCTAATTCACATCGTCTTGGTCTACCTGAATGATCTTACCTCTCGATCACCAAAACAAGCACAACTTATAGACGACTTGCGGCAAGTCTTTCTACGTTGTCGCAAGTACAAAATTCACCTGAATCCCCTCAAGTGCGTTTTCTGTGTCCCAGTAGGCCATCTACTTAGATTCATCGTATCTCACAAAGGGATAATGGTAGATCCCCTCAAATTTCAGGCTATCCTTGATCTTCCTTCCCCAAAAACTCGACACCAACTATAGAGCCTCCAAGGTAAGGCCAAATTCCTCCATTGCATTGTACCAGAGCACGCAACAAAATATTACGGATTCATTCACCTGCTCTGCACAAAAATCCCCTTTGTTTGGGATCAACAAGCACAAGAATTGTTTGATGCACTCAAACAAGCCCTGGCTTCTGCACCATTATTTTCAGCACCAGATTTCACCTGGGACTTCATTCTCTATGTGTCGGCATCAGACAATGCCATTGCTGGAGTCTTGGTCCAAGAAGACGATGCTCGCTATGAGCATGTGATTTATTACATCAGTCAGAAGCTAACAGGACTCCCACTATGATATTCACCCGAGGAGAAATTGGCCCTCGTCGTCATCTTCTCGGCTCAGAAGTTGTGCCACTACATCATTGCAAACCATACTCATGTAGTGGCTGATTAAAACCCAATGCGGTACCTCATAAGCCACCGCCTTCTACAAGGTCGAGCAGTTAAGTGTGTAGTCATCCTCCAAGAATTCAACTTAGAGTTCATGTCCCCAAAAATCACAAAGGTACTTGCGCTAGCCACACTCATGACCGATTTTCCCCCACTAACCGCGTCATCACCCCCCAAGGATGATCTCCCTGATGATTTCCTATTCGTAATATCCACGGAATACCCATGGTATGGGGACATCCTTCTTTATTTACGAACATAGAAGTTCACATCGCACTTAAACCATGAGGATAGGCGACGCATCCGACATCAAGCCATTCGCCACTTGCTGATCGGAGATGTCTTGTATCGTCAAGGCATTGATACCATCCTACGTCATTGCCTCACCCGTGATGAGGCCAAGACCATTCTCAATGACTGTCATAGTGGAGTATGTGGTGGCCACCTTTCAGGCCTGAAAATTGCCCAGAAGATTTTACACGTCAGCTATTTAGGGCCTCCATCTTTGCTGATTGCATAGAGGCAGTCAAGCATTACCGTAACTGTCAGCTCTTTTCCCTAAAGGCAAGAACCCCCCCTGCACCATTACACCCCGTAGTCACAGTTGGGCCCTTCTGCAAATGGGCAATTGACCATTCATGACAATCAACCTCGTTTCGGCTAATGGTCATAAATACATCATTATGGTAGTTGATTACTTCACTAAGTGGGCAGAGGCCATGCCCACATTTGATTGCAAAGCTGAAACCGTAGCACGCTTCTTCTTTAACCATGTTATTTCATGATTTGGCCTTCCTAAGCAATTAGTCTCAGACCATGGAGCACACTTTCAAGATGCCATATGGGCTGAATTGTCAACCATGTTGAAATTCGAACACCAGTACTCATCTTCCTACTACACCCAAGGAAATGACTAAGTTGAAGTAGTCAACAAGATCATCAAAACAATGCTCCAAAGGATGGTGGGAAACCATAAAACCAATTGGCATCACATGCTATTCTCCGCCCTATGGGCTTATCACACATCCACAAAAATAGCAACCGGTTTTACCCCTTTCCGCCTAGTACATGGCGTTGAATCAATGCTCCCTATAGAGTGCCAAATCCCATCTCTTTGCCTCGCAGTAGAACTTCTCCCTGACACTTCACCTTTAGAAGAATGACTCCTCCAACTTAAGCAAACCATATAAGACCGTCGAGCTTCCCTCCAAGCCATTGAAGCAGCGAAAACACCGTCAAAGGTCCACTATGACTCCCATGTCCACCCACGCACCTTCAGCGAAGGGGATATGGTTCTAGTCTATGACCAACCCAAAGATAAGTTGGGAAAAGGCAAGTTCGAGTCGATGTGGTATGTCCGGTACATCATCCACCATTGCCTCGGAAAAGGGGCATACACCCTTATTGACTATGATGGAAAACTCTTGGAGAACCCCCGCAACGGGCTCTACCTTAAGAGATTTTACGCTTAACATCACCAATGAGTCGCTTCAATTTCTTTTCTTGTTTTTGAACGTTTTTTTTTTTTTTTTACCACAAGTCAGGGGTAGCACCATTAGTTGCTAATCCAAATTCACCCAGAACCTGTTCGAGACACCTCTCAGAACTATGGGCCCAAATTTCCATTTTCTTATGAGACCATCGTCTCATGTTTAACAAACAAATTTTGGGACCATTTCCTGGAAGCTACCTCGATTTACAAGCCACATCATGGTGATGCAAGTGTCTACGGACCTGTACTTGCATCACAGTTGCCTACCACTACTCATGCGGGTTTTCGGGCCACCGCTCGTTAAGGGTCAACATTTTTATTTTTATTTTTCTATTTTAACACATAGTTGTCTACTTCATCCACCACACCTTACGCGGACCTCTGGACCACTGTCCACAAAATGATTTATTTTTCTTGCACGTATTTGGCATATAACTACCCTTGGACTTGCACTCACATCACATGTAGTCAAGTCCATTCACCGCATACTGACACACAGCTCTCCTAACCTCTATCCGAGAGCCACCTCGATTTGCATGCCTCTGCCACACCGACTCGTGAGCCTCTACTGCGATCTATCCCGCAAATGTATTGGTATGTTTTAGAGCCTTCTGCTCTGTCCATACTACGCGGATGACCTTTGGACCACTGTCCACTGTCCTGACATGGGGCACCGCCTATGCCACCACAATCGGTTGACCATACTGGAGTTTCATTTAAGCTCTTTTCTGACTCCTAAAAACAATGAAAAGATAGCCGAGCGCAGCTACTTCCTTTCCTGCTCGCTAAAGTATAGGAAAGGGCATCTACATCGTCTCATTTACCTCCTTTTACGGACTATGTAGGCCATCAAATGAAAAGGAACACCTTGGGGTATTCAATCCAAGACCATTCCCCTCTGCATACCTTTATGCTTTCTCAGGCAGAGGGGCTGCACTTTACGAAAAAGCTCACCACAGGTTGTCGTTAAGCTCTTTTCCAGCCTTCTCATCAAGAAAAGATTGCCGAGAAAACTTGGTTTTGTTCATGCTTGTAAAAGTACCTGAATGAACATCCAGTCAGTATAGGTTTAACCTTTTCCGGCTTGATTGGACTACCAACGATAAATAAGTCTCTCATCCTCTACAGGATGGGTGAGCTCTCCTATCTATACTTTTATCCTTTTTCGGGCATATAAGACTACCAACGAAAAAGAGCCCCCACTGGAGCCTTCTTTGTGCTTTCAAACTCTCTAAAATTAAAAGCATCATCGAGCATTTACTTTCTTGGGCTCGCCAAAAATCCATGAGATCGTACCATAATGGTCTCCCTAGACACCACCCCACAGAAAATAGTTTGGTAGCATTCCCACATTGGGTTGCCTTTGTTCAGAGTACTCTGCAAGGTGTCTTCCTTGGATCCCATTAACATCAAAAGTGTCCACCTCCCCCAAGTATTTCCCATCTGCAGTGACAACTATGATCCCATTCCCATGAGTCAGTTTCATTTGCTGCCTGGTCCCCCCTACCATCATACTCTGAACAAAGGAAGTTTGAGTCTACCACACTCCCCCTACCCCTGTTCAAATATTTCGTCCCCCCCCCATTCATTGGGTCAGTCTGCATATTGTCTCACACCTTTCGGTTATTTCCCTCACACTTCTGGTCAAGGAAACATCATTGCCTTGACTAGGGGCAGGTCTCCCTCTGTCGATGACAACACACATATTCCAGAGGATAGACCCAGAGGTCCCTATACCTTGGTTTCATTAACATCATTGATGATTTTCTTAGACCACTTGAGAGGAGTCCTTAGTGCCTCTCGGGATGGTTGTTTCTCAAGTGCTCGACTTCAACTACATCATCACACCGTTGAGATTCGTACAGGGTTTGGTCCATACAGTATTTGGTTGAAGATCCCAGATGTCACCTGACTCTAGCACATTGATGAGTCTAGTCGAGGGACCTAAATAGGTTATGTCTCTTGTGATTTCCAGGTTGCATTGGAGACAGTGTTCAGAAGCCCCAGCAGTGCTTCTATATAGATTTATGATTGATGCAGCATACTTGTACCACAAAGACTCTGACTCTCAATCAGTGAGTCCATACAGCTATGTACTATTCCAGATCCAGTAGGCCATCAGTCATGAAGATATAGCATTCCATGAGAATGCCATGGGTCCAATGTACCAGTTCTTCAGATCAATATTGTATTCAACCTTACATTGAGGCAACGACTATGTACCATCAGTTGTATATGATCGGCTCTTGTATTTTAGAGCATAGATCACATTATTCTTTTTGACATTGTCACGAGCATGGGGATGCCAGCCTCATCCATATACATGTCACACATTATTTGTATCTCACCCATTGATGGGAACCATATTAATACAAAAACCAAAAGACACCATGCCCCAGCCCCGGAAGCACCACCTCTACGCAGCAAATCCTATGATGTCCATCGGCCATACGATGAGCTCCTGCCCTCACACATCGGGGGGCAATCTTTTAACCCAAAAAATCCCTCACTCAACTCTACATGGCCTACACAACCCAAGGACACCCATGATCGACCCTCGTAACACCCCATTAGATCCCCACACCCTCAGAAAGGCTTAAGAATGAAGAAAAGGGCTTAAAAACCTGAAAAAGGAGCCTAAATAACTCTCATAGGGGCTAAAGCCTCCAAAAAGGGGCTAAAACCCCTCAAAGGAGCCTAAAACCCTAAAAGGAGCTAAAGTTAGGGCGAAAGGGGTTAAAAGCCCCAAAAAGGGGCTAAAGCCTAGACCAAGGGCTTAAAACCCTAAAACCCCAAAAGAAAACTGTAAAAAGAGGGTGGCGGGTCACTCTCAAAAGACATCTCTCTTGCATACTGTTATGCTGCCTGTGGATGCCTTGAGACCTCTTTTCCTCTCAAGCCACCCACATCCCCCTCTCTTCCACTCATCTTCCCCATTGAGCCATAGCTCTTCCATTGCTGAGTGAGATAGGGAGGTGCTTCCAGCCAGGGCATGGTGGCCCATTTCAGCAAAGGATAGGTATAATATCATTTTGTTTATGTATTTGCTTTGTTAGTTTAGTTGTTTTCTGACCACCATTTGTTTGTAGGTTTGATTTCTAACATGTTTGTAGGTTTATTGTAGCTTAATAGTTGTTTGCAGGTAGCCAAGGCGAAGCCCTAACCTTGTTTGCAGAGGGGCTCATGGCCATACTCTTTCTTATTCTTTGCTTTCTTTCTATTCTGCTTTTCTTTCTACATTTTCCACATGCAGGAACCTACCCTTCTGTCCCATAGACAGAAGGGAGCCATTCCTGCCCCTATAGCAAGGAGAAATCCCTACTACACTACTTTTTTTCCTTCATATTTTGGCTTCTTTAACTCTTTGATAAGTCCAATCCTAGTTTGCACCAGAGTCTTTCGGGGATTCCCTGTTGGTACTTACACAAATTTCATGTACGAGTCCAATGCATGACCTCGGTAGGTCGTCGCTAGTTGTCCTTTCTTTATGTCTTCATCTTGTACTTATTTTACTATCCATACTGCTTCTCATAAGAACCAATATTGTTTAGGATCTTTAGTACCATTACCCTGAAATAGGGGTATTTTTACATCGTCACCCACCATTCTGGGTCTTCTCCCAGTGTTCGTTGATCCATTACTGTTAACATTGTGTTGACACACAGGACAACCTTGTGAAGAACTCATGTTTCTTCCTCCTATGTTTAGCCACAGTGCATGGAGGTGTAGGCAGATTGTTTCTTTGAGTTGGTCCCTCCTCGGACTCGACAATACCCTAGTCGTTTCCTTCATCATTGTAGGATCTCTTAGTCCCTTTTGGTCCCTTCTCGCAGTTTTCTACTGTGGTCACACCAGGACTTTTCTCAATCCTCCTCCTCTTTTCTTGCTGGAACCTCACCCTACTTTGTAGGTGACCACACTCTTTTGTATATTCCCTCATAGTATCGTTGTAACTTCCATCCATATAACCCAGATCATTCCATCTAAACCCTCACCTTCACAGTACCCACAACCTTCGCACACCAGTGATTTACTCATATGAACTCATTTTCAGTATTTCTTTTTTGCAGATGAGCATATTAATCCATAGTTGCAATGATACTAAAAATATTCCTCTTGGATCCTTAAAGAATTCTCTTTCAGCGTCACTGTAAGATTTAAATGTTTCGAAAACGAACTCAGTAATGACCCTTCTAAAATGATGTCTAACCACACGTCGACAACCCTTGAAGCTTTGCCTTTCACCCTTCACAACTACTGAATTAGTTCTGTGGTCCACCGATCAGGTTTGTATCTTTGTAAATTTTTCTTATGGAAAGTATGCTACGCCAACCACTCGTATAGTATTATCAGAAATTCAATGAAGAATATCTTGTGAATATTAGAATAGATATATCTTCCCAACTAATATTCTATTGTCAATATAGGGTTCTGATTTTCTCCTTCTGCAAATTCTCATTCCTTATTATCAAACAAATCTTGGATCTCCAGTTACGTTAGATGCCACAACATGTCCTCTTCTTCTTTGCACTATGGCCCCAACATTAAAACCATTTGTTGACACTATTTGGTCGATGGGGGTTGACTCCATAGATCTGTAGACACTTATTGATGCAAACTCCTTAAACATCGGCCCATATAGGTTTGACCCTATCCAACAACACCTACGAAGCAAGTTTAGTCTCACCTGAGATGTCTAAGGTAGGGCTAGAGGAACCAAGTTTCTGCAGAGGGAAAATGAATTCCACACTACTGGTTATTTTATCGCACTATTGACCAGAGATCTAGGGTTTAACTTATATTATTACTCATATCAATTCTTTCACATTTATTTAGAGTTAGATCAACAAAGACATGTTATCATCATCATTCAAATTCGTATTCATAGTACAAAGACATCAACACATAGCAAACCAATAGATCATGCAAGACTTTGCATAATTCATATTTACCCAGGAAAACTTAGTGATTGCATCATTAATTACTTCACAGTATTAATCGCATCATACATAAATACAAACAAGAGAGAGAATCATGTCTCTAATAGAACCTTCATACTATCAATCACAAAAATATATGCCAGAAAGAGAGAAATTCATTGGTTGTTGTGTTATGCTTTGTTTGAAATGGTTTAGATGGTGTATTTCTGGACAAGCACCTTGAATGCATGGCCTTGAACTGTAGATGTACTCGAATAGATGAGGGAACACTAACTTTGTGTTCTTGTTTTTGTTGAGTAGAGGGACCCTTTGCAGAGGGTGTGAAGGTATTTGTGATATGATGTTCTCCTTAAGTAACAATTGTGAAGAGGGATAATTTACCCTATGTGGGAGTTTATCTTCCTTCCCTAGGAGACTATGGCAAGCGAAAATCTCTACGGTATTTAATAAAGTTGTTCTCCCAAAGTGACAATGACACTATGGAGTTGTGATTCATATACATCATTGTGCTTTCACATGTATGGATTTTTTAAAACCATATCACAAAATTCAAGTGGGGCCACATCACATAATACCTCATCTTTGAAAAGTTTGATTCCATATGGTAGGCAGCATTGCTGACTAAAGTAGATACCTCGTCCTTGGGTTAGCCAACTGATTTTGTATGGTTGCAGGTGTGGTGTTGTCAGAAGCTCCAATATCTTGATAACTTCTGCTGAGATTAGATTCTTTTGGATGCCATAGTAAACAACAAAATGTAAGAGGATTCCCTTCATCCACATCTATGAGTGGAAGATACATTCCTTTGCCTCTGACACTTCAAGTTCCTTTAGTTGGATTGGTGTGATAGCAACAGTGACACTAGGTTCTACATCAATGATCTGCTTACAATAGTCTGCAGTTGTGACATTGGGTTATGAATCAGAACTAGGATTTGATTATGAAGCTTTGATCTCAGCTACCAACGACTCCTTTGAGCGACATTCATTAATTTTGTGCTAAGGGATTTTGTGGAACTCGCACCACTTCCTAGTGTCCTTCTTTGTCTTTCCATTACCCTTCATTACTGGTGGTTAGGACTCATTATCCTTACCTTGTCATGTTTTATGGGGGCTAGGGTTTCCCTTGCCTTAGTTCTGCTGTGGATTTGTAGGTCCAAAGTCTCGCTTTTTATTTTGCTAAAATTTCTCCTTGATCTTCATAACATACCGATAGGTAGATCCAAGTGAAGAGATGTATAGGAATTCCATATCGGTTCGTCTTTACCAATGTAGGACACTCTGATATTTTAGTACCAGGTGTCGCTTAGAGTCCTTGATACCCAACTTTGTGCGCAAGGTATGAAAATTGTTGGTGTACTCCGACACTGTTTGGTCCCTCTCTTGATGTAGCATGGTCCATTTGGTGTATTGGTCATCATACTTTCTCATAGGGTAATATTGTTCCTTGACAACATCTATAAATGAGTCCCAATTGGAATTGGCCTCGAACATTCTAGACTCGTCTGATGTTTTTTTCTCACAATAACTATCCCACCAATTTTTGACATGGGGTGTCGCCTTAAGGAGCGCAAAAGTGACATTTTCCCTATCAGAAAATTTGTGGACAAAGAAATACTCTTCTAGAAGTTTAAACCATGTATCTAGAGGATCAACATCAATATGGGATTCAAATAAAGGAATATCAATGTTAAATTTTACCTTTAAGGGAGTTGTATCCCTGAAATGATTGCTCGTTGAAGGTGCATATACCACTTCCTACATTCGTCCAAGTATTTGGACAAAATTATACATCAACTCGTTCATCTTTCATGCAAGAGATTCATCGAGCAACAACTTAATAGGATCTCTTGCTCCATCATATCTATTTTCTTCCACCATGGGAAGCTGCTTGGGGCGGAGATAGTGGTCTTCTCCAAGTGAAACTAGTTTGAGACCCAACTCTATGTACCCTGACCTCGTCGGGGACATGCACCAAGAGACAATCAAAGAGAAGATTGACCTGATACCATTGATCCAGATTTATGTTTGAACGAAATGAAAGAATATATATAACATCATAAACACAAACATATTGCAATGAAAGTAGAGATACAGTAAACACATATTCTATTAAACCGATAAAATATAACAGACTGTTAATACAACAACCAGAATGATGGCAGCTACCTATGAGAATAGATGTGGATTCTATGCTCATCCATGCCAAGATGAATACAAAATGAGTCCAAAGGGGACTATTTATAATAATAATGAGTGCAAGTACCCTAAAGGTCCAAAACATAACCCTAGAAGATGAATCATCATAAATTTTGTGGCCCCAAGGTGGTTAGTTGAACAATCAACTTCCCGGTGTCATAACTTTTGCATACGATCTCCAATTTAGGCGCTCTATATCCCATTGGAAGGTATATCTAAGTTTTACTTGTTTTGAATAGGGCCAAATGCATGCCATTTTCATGCATTTACCCTGTTGAATCGCCATAAAACGTCGTTAAGGGCCTCAAAACGACCTAGAAAGTTTGGGACCCGAAAAACCATAGACAAATAGCTAGGAAACTTCCAAAATGGACAATTTCTTTGAGCCAGTGGAATAAGTGGGTGGCCACCGACATCCATATTGATCATTCCTCCCACCCTAGGAAGAAATGGCTCCATTACATCATATATCCTATCATATCTCAAAATGTGTGTTGAGTTGGTCTCCTGGTGCGACATTCACTGAAATGAACAGACTGCCTTTCTTTGAAATCCTGAGAGTTTTGTAGTTGTTGTTGATAAATGTAGTGGAGTTGATCAACAATTCTAGTGGTTGTGTTATCCTTTGTTTGACTATCTTGGATGATGTTTTTCTAGACGAGCACCTTGAATGGGAGGCATTGCACTGTAGATGTACTCGAATGGATGAGGGAACACTCAATTTGTGTTCTTGTTTCTACTGAGAAGAGGAACCCTGCGTAGAGGGTGTGGAGGTCTCTTTGATCTGATGTTCTCCTTTAGAGGAAATTGTGAAGAGGGAGAATTTCCCGGCCAGGTAGATTATTTTTTTCTATCCTAGGAGACTATGGAAAGTGTAACTATCTCTGGTATCTGATAGAGTTGTTCTACAAAAGTGACAATGACACAATGAGGTCGTGATTTATAAACAACATGATGCTTACACATATATTGTTATCCTAAAATAAATTATAGAATTCAAGTGGGGCCACATCACATAATGCCTCGTCTTTGAAAGGTTTGATTCCACATGGTAGGAGAAATTGTTTACTAATGTTGATACCTCGCCCTTGTCTTAGCAAGCCGATGTTGTATGGTTGTGGGTGTGGTGTTGTCAGAATCTCCAGAATCTTAATAACTTCTACTGAGATTAGGTTCTTTTGGCTGCTGCAATCAACAAAAAAATGTAAGGGGATTCCCTTCACAAACATATGTAAGTGGAAGATACATTCCTATGCCTTTGACTCTTCAGGTTATTCTAGTTGGATCTATGTGGTAGCAATAGTGACACTTGGTTCTACAACAATTATCCACTTCCCATATTCTGCGTTTGCGACATTGGGTTCTGAATTAGAACTGGGAACTGATTCTAAAGCTTTGATCTTGACCACCAATGACTGCTTTGAGCGGCATTCATTAGTGTTGTACCAAGGGATTTTTTGGAACTCGCACCACTTCCTGGTGTCCTTATTTGTATTTCCATTACCCTTCTTTACTAGTGGTGGGGACTGATTTTACTTTCCTTGTCCTGTGTTCTGCAGGCCAGAGTTTCCGTTGCCTTGCTTCTGCAGTGGATTCATAGGTCCAAAGTCTTACTTGTTTTTTTGCAAAATTTCTCCTTGATTTTCACAACATTTCGATAGGTAGATCCAAGTGAAAATATGTCTAGGAATTCCATCTCGGTTGAGATATATCGATGTAGGCCATTGCGATATTTCAGTACCTGGTGTCGCTCGGAGTCCTTGATACCCAACTTTGTGTGTAATGTTATGAAATTGTTAGTGTACTCCGACACCATTTGGTCCACCTCTTGACATAGAATGGTCTATTTGGTGTATTTTTCATCATAGTTTCCCCCAGGGTAATATTATTCCCTAAAAACATCTATAAAGGAGTCCTCAAAATGGCCCCACAAGTTTGGGACCCGAAAAACTGTAGAAAAATAACTAGGAAACTTCCAAAATGGACAATTGTTTTGAGCCAGTGGAATAAGCAGGTGGCCACCAATATCCATATGGATCAATCCTCCCCTCTTATGAAGAAATGGTCTCTATTGCAGCAAATCCGGTATCATATCTCGAACTGTGTCTTGAGTTGGTATACTAGTGTGACATTCGCTGAGATGAAAAGGCTGCCTTTATTTGATATCTTGAAAGGGCTGTAATTTTTGTTGATGGATGTGATGGAGTTGTTCAACAATTCTAGTTGTTGTATTTTCCTTTGTCTAAACTGGTGTCTAGATGAGAACCTTGAATGTGTGGTATTGCACTGTAGATGTACTCGAATGGGCGACGGGACACTGAGTTTGTGTAATTGTTTCTCTTGAGCAGAGAGACCCTGAGCAGAGGGCGAGGAGTTCTATGTGATATGATGTTCTCCTTCAGAGGAAATTATGATGAGGGAGAATTTCCCAGTATGGAATATTATCTTCCTGCCCTGGGAGACTATGGAAAGTGCAACTATCTCTGGTATCTTATAGATTTTTTTCCTGAAGTGAGAATCACACTATGAGGTAGTGATTCATATACAACGTGGCACTTCCACACAAATGACTATGCATAAAATAACATCACAGAATTCGAGTGGGGCCATATCAAACAATACCTTGTCTTTGAAAGGCGTGATTCCATATGGTAGGTGTCATTTCTGACAAACACATATACCTTGTCCTTGGCTTAGCCAACTGATGTTGTATGATTACGGGTGTTGTGTTGTTGGAAGCTCCAATCTCTTCCTAACTTCTTCTAAGATTAGGTTCTTTTGGTTCCCACAGTCAACAACAAAATGTAAGGGGTTTCCCTTCACCCACATCTGTGAGTGGAAGAGACATTCCTCTGCCACTAACTCTTCAGGTTCATTTGGTTGGATCTATGTGTTAGCAACAATGAAACTGGGTTCTGCATCAATGATATGCTTCCCACATTCTGTGACTATGACATTGGGTTCTAAATCAAAATCGGGATCTGATTATGAAGCTTTGATCTCAGCCACCAATTACTGCTTTGAGCGGTATTCATCAGTTTTGTGCCAAGGGATTTTGTGGAACTCACACCACTTCTTGGTATCCTCCTTTGTCTTTCCATTAACCTTCTTTGCTGTTGGTGGGTATAGGTTGTCCTTTCCTTGTCTCATTTTTGAAGGGACAGGGTTTATCTTTCCTTGCTTCTGCAGTGGATTCGCAGGTCCAGAGTCTTGCTTGCTCTTTTGATGAAATTTCTCCTTGATTTTCATAGCACACTGATAGGAAGACCCAAGTGAATATATGTCTAGGAATTCCATCTTGCTTTAGATGTATCAATCACCGCTTGGTTCCTCTCTTGCCGCAGAATGGTCCATTTGGTGTACTAGTCATCATAGTTTCCCACAAGGTAATATTGTTCCTTGATGACATCTATAAAATAATCCCTGTAAGTGGGATTGGCCTTAAAAATTATAGACTCATCTGATGAGTTTTTCTCATAATAAGTATCCCACCAATTTTTGAATTGTGGGACCACTTTGAGGGGCGCAAAGGTGATATTTTCTCCGTCGAAAATTTTGTGGATGCATAAATACCCTTCTAGTAGATTCAACCATCTATCTAAGGAATCAACATTAATATCAACTTATAATAAAGGAATATCGATGTAAACTTGTACCATGAAGGGTGTTGCATCCCCAAAATGGTATCTCATTAAAGGTGCATCTACCGGTACCGACATTCGTCGAAGGATCTGGGAAAAATTATCCATCATCTCGTTCCTCTCTCAGGTAAGGGCTTACTCAAGAAAAAAATTAATAGGATCTCCTGCTCCATCTTCTCTCTTTTCTTGTGCCATGGGAGGATGCTTGGGGCTACGAGAGTGGTCATCCCCAAGTGAAACTAGTTCGACACCTAAACCTCTGTACCCTGACCTCGTCAGGGCCATGCACCGAGAGACAATCAAAGAGATGATTGATTTGCTAGCATTGATTTAGACTTATGTATGAAATAAATGAAAGAACATATATAGCATCATAAACACATACATATTGCAATGAAAATAGAGATAGAATAAACATATATTCTATTAAATGACGAAAATAGAATAGACTGTAAATACAACAACAAGAATTGTGGTAGCTACCTATGAGAATAGATGTGGCTGTTACACTCATCCATGCCAAGATGAATACAAAATGAGGAAAAAGGGGCATAATTATAATAAGCATGAGGTTGAGAATCCTAAATGTTCAAAACATAATCCTAGAAGATGAACCATCATAAAGTTTGCGGCCTCGAGGTGGTTAGTTGAACATTCAACTTCCCGGGGTGATAGATTTTGCATACGATCTCCGATTTGGGCACTCGAGAGCCCATTGGAGAGGTATAGAAAATATTTACATCAATAAAATTGGTCCAAATCCATGCCAATTATTAGGGCCTCAAAAAGGCCCCGAAATCTTGGGACCCAAAAAATTGTAGAAAAATAACTAGGAAATTGCCAAAATGGACAATTATTTTGAGCTAATGGAAAAGATGGGTGGCTACTGATATCCATATTGAAAAAACCTCAGCCCCCAGGAAGAAATGGTCTACATTGCGTCAAATATCGTATCATATCTTGAACTATGTTTTGAGTTGGTCTCTTGGTGCGGTATTCACTAAAATGAAAATTATGCCTTTCTTTGACATCTCGAGAGGGTTGTAATTATTGTTGTTGGATGCGCTGGAACTGTTCAATAAATTCTTTTTCGTGTTATCCTTTGTTTGAAATGGTCTTGATGATGTGTTTCTGGATGAGTACCTTGAATGCATGGCATTTCATTATATATGTACTCAAATGTACGAGTGAACACTGACTTTGTGTTCTTGTTTCTGCTAAGAAGAGGGACCCTGTGCAGAGGCTATGGAGGTATCTGTGATATGATGTTCTCCTTCTGAAGAAATTGTCAAGAGGGAGAATTTCCTAGCATGGGAGATTATCTTCCCACCTTGGGAGACTGTGTAAGTGCAATTGTCTCTGGTATCCAATAGAGTTGTTCTCCCTAAGTTACAATGAAACTACGAGGTCATGATTCATATAAAACATGACACTTCCACATATATGGATATCCTAAAAGAAAATAATAGACTTCAAGTGGGACCACATCACATAGTGCCTCATCTTTAAAAGGGTTGATTCCATATGGTAGGAAGTATTGCTGACTAACGCAGATACCTCGTCCTTGGATTATCGAATTGATGTTGTATGGTATAGGGTGTGGTGTTGTTGAAAGCTCCAATATCTTGATAATTTATGCTGATATTAGGTTCTTTTGGATGCTGCAGTCAACAATAAAATTTAAGGGGATTCCCTTCATTCACATATGTGAAAGGAAGAGATGTTGTTCTGGTTGGATTTGTGTGGTAGCAATAGTGACATTGGGTTCTGCATCAATGATACGCTTCCCATAGTATATGGTTGTGACATTGGGTTCTGAATCGTAACCAAGATATGATTTTGAAGCTTCTATCTCGGCCACTCGCACCACTTCTTGATGTCCTTATTTGCCTATCCATTACCCTTCTTTGTTGGTCGGAGGGACTGGTTTTCCTTTCCTTTTCCTATGTTCTGTGGGCCAGGGTTTCCCTTGACTTGCTTCAGTGTTAGATTCACAAGTCCAAAGTTTTGCTTGTTCTTTTACCGAAATTTCTACTCGATTTTCACAGCATACTGATAGGGATATCCAAGTGAAGAGATGTCTAGGAATTCCATCTCGGTTTGGATGTATCGATGTAGGATACTGTGATATTTTAGTACAAGGTTCCATTTGAGGTCCTTGATACCCATATTTTCTTGCAAGGTATGGAAATTGTTGGTGTACTCTGACACCGTTTGGTCCCTCCCTTGACGCAGAATGGTCCATTTGGTGTACTGGTCATCATAGTTTCCCACAGGGTAATATTGTTCCTTGATGAGATCTATAAAAGAGTCCCAAGTGTGATTGGAGTTGAAAATTCTAGACTCATCTAATGAGTTTTTCTCACAATAAGTATACCACCAATGTTTGACTTGGGGACCGTCTTAAAAAGTGCAAAGGTGATATTTTCCTTGTCGAAAAAATTATGTACATGGAAATACCCTTCTAGTAGATTCAACCATGTATCTAGGGCATCAACATAATTATGAGATTTAAATAAAGGAATATCAATGTTAACTTGTACCTTGAAGGGTGTTGCATCCTCATGACTGTTGCTCATTGAAGGTGCATTTGTTGCTACCGGCATTCGTCGAAGGATCTAGAAAAAATTATCCATCATCTCGTTCCTCTCTCGTGCGAGGGCTTACTCAAGAAACAACTTAATAGGATATCCTGCTCCATCATCTCTCTTTTCTTTTGCCATGGGAGGACGCTTGGGGTGGCGAGAGTGTTCTTCCCTAAGTGAAACTAGTTCGAGACCCAACTCTATGTACCCTGACCTTGTTAGGGCCATTCACCGAGAGACAAATAAATATCAGATTGATATGATACCATTGATCCAGATTTATGTTTAAATGAAATGAAAGAACATATATAGCATCATAAAAAAATACATATTGCAATGAAAACAAAGGTACAATAAACACATATTTTATTAAAAGGTGAAAATATAACAGACTATAAATACAACAACTAGAATGGTGGTAGCTACCTATGAGAAGAGATGTGGCTGCTATGCTCATTTGTGACAAGATGAATAGAAAATGAGGCCAAAAAGGCATATTTATAATAATCATGAGGGAGAGAACCCTAAAGGTACAAAAAATAACCTAGAAGATGAACCACCATAAATTTTGCGGTCCCTAGGTGGTTAGTTGAACATTCAACTTCCTGGGGTCATACGTTTTGCATACGATCTTTGATTTGGGCGCTCGATAGCCCATTAGAGAGGTATATCCAAGATTTTTACATCTCTTGTATGGGGCTGATTGGTAAGAGTTGGCCCCATGAATCTCTAAAAAAATTCGTTTAGGGACTCAAAACAACCGTGGAAGTTTGGGGCCCAAAACACCGTAGAAAAATAACTAGGAAACTGCAAAAATGGACAATTGTTTTGAGCCAGTGAAATAGGTGGGTGGCCAATGATATCCATCTTGATCAAACTTGGACCCTTAGAAAGCAATGGTATCCATTGCATCAAATTCAGTATGATATCTTGAACTGTGCGTTGAGTTGGTCTTTCGGTTAAGCATTCACTGAAATGAAAAGGATTCCTTTCTTTGACATCCCGAGAGGGCTATAATTACTGTTGATGGATGTGTTGGAGATACTCAATAGTTATGGTTACTGTTATATCCTTTATTTGAAGTGGTATTGATGATGCCTTTCTGGACAAGCACATTGATTGCGTGGATTTGCATTGTAGATGTACTCAAACAAACAAGGAAACAATGACTTTGTGTTCTTGTTTCTACTAAGCAGAGGGACCCTGTGCAGAGGGTGTGGAGGTCTTTGTGATCTGATGTTCTCCTTCTGACACAATTATGAAGAGGGATAATTTTTTGGTCTGCGATATTATCTTCCTGCCTTGGGAGAATGTGGAAAGTGTAAATGTCTCTAGTATCCGATAGAGTTGTTTTCCCAAAGTGACAATGAAAATACAAGGTCATGATTCATATACAATATGACACTTCCACATATATGTATATCCTAAAAGAGAATCATAGACTTCAAGTGGGACCACATCACACAATTCCTCGTATTTGAAAGGTTTGATGCCATATGGTAAGAGACATTGCTGACTAACATGAATACCTCGTCATTCGCTTAGCCAACCAATATTGTACGGTTGCGGATGTGGTGTTGTTGGAAGATACAATATCTTCATAATATTTTCTAAGATTAGGTTCTTTTGGCTGCTGCAGTAAACAAAAAAAATGTAAGGGGATTCCCTTCACCCACATATGTGAGATTAAGAGACGTTCCTCTTCCTCTGATTCTTCAAGTTCCTCTGGTTAGATCTATGTGGTAGCATCAGTGACACTGGGTTTTGCATCAATGTTCTACTTCCCATAGTATGTGGCTATGGCATTGGGTTCTAAATCATAACCGAGATATGAGTTTGAAGCTTTGATCTTAGCCACCAATGACATCTTTGAGTGACATTCCTCAGTGTTGTGCCAAGGGATTTTGTGGAACTCGCACTAATTCCTAGTGTCCTTGTTTGTATTTCCATTACCATTCTTTGTTGGTGGTGAGGACTGGTTGTCCTTTCCTTATCCTATGTTGTGTGGGATAGGGTTCCCTTGGCTTGCTTTTGTGGTGGATTCGCAGGTCCAAATTATTGCTTGTTCTTTTTCTGAAATTTCTCCTCGATTTTCACAACATACCAATAGGCAAATCCAAGTGAATATATGTCTAGGAATTCAATTTGGATTTTGATGTACCAATATAGGACACTGTGATATTTTAGTACCAGGTGTTGTTCAAAGTCCTTGATACCCAAATTTGTTCGCAATGTATGGAAATTGTTGGTGTACTCCAACACCATTTCGTCCCTCTCTTTCTGCAGAATGGTCCATTTCGTGTACTGGTCATCATAGTTTCCCATAGGGTAATACTGTTCCTTTACGACATATATAAAAGAATCCCAAGTAGGATTTACCTAAAAAATTCTAGACTCATATGATGAGTTTTTCTCACAATGAGTATCCCACCAATTTTTCACTTGTGGGACCGCTTTCAGGAGCGCAAAGGTGATATTTTCCCTCATGGAAAAATTTTGGCTAGAGAAATACCCTTCTAGTAGATTCAACCATGTATCTAAGGCATCAACATCAATATGGGATTCAAATAAAGGAATATCAATGTTAACTTGTACCTTGAAGGGTGTTGCAACCTTGAAATGGTTTCTCATTAAAGGTGCATCTGCCGCTACTGGCATTCATCAAAGGATATGGGAAAAATTATCCATCATCTCATTCCTCTCTCATGCAAGGGCTTACTCGAGAAACACCTTAATAATATCTCCTTCTCCATTGTCTCTTTGTTCTTTTTACATGGGAGGCCGCTTGGGGTGGCGAGAGTGGTATTCCCCAAGTGAAACTAGTTCGACACCTAATTCTTTGTACCCTGACCTCGTTGGGGTCATGCACCGAGAGACAATCAAAGAGAAGATTGCTTTGATACCACTAATTTAGACTTATGTCTAAAATAAATGAAAGAACACATATAGAATCATAAAAGCATACATATTACATCAAAAATAGAGATACAATAAACACATATTATATTAAAAGACAAAAATAGAATAGACTGTAAATACAACAACTGGAATGGTGGTAGCTACCTATGAGAAGAGATGTGGCTGTTACAGTCATCCATGCCAAGCTGAATAAAAAATTAGGCCAAAGGGGCACAATTATAATAAGCATGAGGGTTAGAATCCTAAAGGTCCAAAACATAATCCTAGAAGATGAACCATCATAAATTTTGCGGCCTCGAGGTGGTTAGTTGAACATTCAACTTCCCGAGGTGATAGATTTTCCATATGATATCCGATTTGGGTGCTTGATAGCCCGTTGGAGAGGCATAGACAAAATTTACATCAATCAAATGGGGAAAAAATGCATGCCAATGTTTAGGTCCTCAAAACGGCCTCGAAAGTTTGGGACCCGAAAAACCATAGAAAAATAACTAGGAAACTTTCAAAATGGACAATTATTTTGAGCCAATGGAATAGCTGGGAGGCCATCGATATCCATCTTGAAAAAACCTCCACCCTTAGGAAGCAATGGTCTCCATTGCATCAAATCCTTTATCATATCTTGAACTGTGTGTTGAGTTGGTCTCCTGGTGCGACATTCACTGAAATGAAAAGGTTGCTTTTCTTTGACATCCTGAGGGGGTTGTAATTGTTGTTTATGGATGCGCTGGAACTATTCAACAATTTTGGTTCTTGTGTTATCCTTTGTTTGAAATGGTTTGGATGATGTCTTTCTGGACAATTAGCTTGAATGCATGGCCTTGCATTATATATGTACTCAAATGGACGAGGGAACTCTGAATTTGTGTTCTTGTTTTTGTTGAGCAGAGGGACCCTGTGCAAAGGGTGTGGAAGTCTCTGTGATATGATGTTCTCCTTTTGAGGCAATTGTCAAAAGGGAGAATTTCCTAGCGTGGGAGATTATCTTCAAACCTTGGGATACTGTGCAAGTGAAACTATCTGTGGTATCTGATAGATTTGTTCTCCCTAAGTGACAATGAAACTACTAGGTCATGATTCATATACAACATGACACTTCCACATATATGGCTATCCTAAAATAAAATCATAGAGTTCAAGTGGGACCACATCACACAGTACCTCATCTTTGAAATGTTTGATTCCATATGGTAGGAAGCATTGTTGACTAACGTAGATACCTCGTCCTTGGATTAGCCAACCGATGTTGTTTGGTTGAGAGTGTGGTGTTGTCAAAAGCTCCAATATATTGATGAATTATGTTGAGATTAGGTTGTTTTGGTTGCTACTTTCAACAACAAAATTTAAGGAGATTCATTTCACCCACATTTGCTAAAGGAAGAGATCTTCCTCTGGTTGGATTATGTGGTAGAAATAGTGACACTGGGTTCTACATCAATGATACACTTCCCATAGTATATGGTTGTGACATTGGGTTCTCAATCATAATCGAGATCTGATTTTGAAGCTTTGATCTCGGCCACCAATGATTGCTTTGAGGGACATTCATCAATGTTGTGACAAGGGATTTTGTGGAACTCACACCACTTCCCAGTTTCTTTCCGAATTAGAGGAAATTTGGGGTCTAAAATGGGCCTTATAAGAAAACTTTTGTGAGTTGGAATTCAAGAACCAATAGAATTTCAATAAAATAAGTCAACCATAATGGTTGAATTGACATATTTGTCATTAAAAAAAACTATTTTTTTTGTTCGTATTTTCGACATATCTCATTGTGTTTTTACTCAAATTTCGATTGGGAGAGCTCGTTGGATGCGGAATTTGATTTCGCATCCAACGAGTACCCACAATGCTTACTTTTGATAGACCTCACTACCCCAAAAACAAGAAATACCTGAAAAAATGTGATGATGATGTCATCATCACTTTTTTTCAGTTATTTCTTGTTTTTGGGGTAGCGGGGTCCATCAAAAGTATGTAGTGTGGGTACTCGTTGGATGTGGAATCAAATTCCACATCCAACGATCTCTCCTGATCGAAATTTGAGTAAAAACACAGGGAGATATGTCGAAAATACGAACACAAAAAGTAGTTTTTTTCTTTCTTCCTCCAAAATTAATCAATATTATTTTATTATTTTAACTATTATTTTATTATTTTTCTTAGGAGGCCCATTTTAGACCCCAAAATTCCTCTAATAAGTTTATCTTTCCATTACCCCTCTTTGCTGGTGGCGAGGTCTGGTTGTATTTTCATTGTCCCATGTTCTGTAGGATAGGGTTGACCTTGAATTGCTTCTATGGTGGATTCACAAGTAAAACATTTTTCTTGTTCTTTTGCCAAAATTTTTGCTTGATTTTCACAACATACTGATAGGCAGATCGAAGTAAAGCTATTTCTAGGAAGTCCATCTCGGTTTGGATGTAACGATGTAGGACACTACAATATTCCAGCACAAGGTGCCATTTGAGGTCCTTGATACCCAGGTTTGTGCACAAGGTATGGAAATTGTTGGTGTGCTACGACACCGTTATGTCCCTCTCTTGACGCAGAATGGTCCATTTGGTGTACTAGTCATCATAGTTTCCCACAAGGTAATAATGTTCCTTAATGACATCTATAAAAGAGTCCCAAGTGGGTTTGGACCTGAACATTCTAGACTCTTCTGATGAGTTTTGCTCACAATAAGTATACCACTGATTTTTGACTTGGGGGACCGCCTTAAGGAGTGCAAACGTGATATTTTCTCTGGCAAAAAAATTGTGGACATAGAAATAGCCTTCTTGTGGATTCAACCATGTATCTAGGGAATTGAAATCAATATGAGCTTTAAATAAAGGAATATCAATGTTAACTTGTACCTTGAATGGTTTTGCATCCCCGTAACGGTTGCTCATTGAAGGTGCATCTACCGCTACCAGCATTCGTCAAAGGATTTGGGAAAAATTATCCATCATGTCGTTCCTCTCTAACATGAGGTTTAATCAAGAAAAAAATTAATAGGATCTCTTGCTCCATCGTCTCTCTTTTCTTCCGCCATGGGAAGCTGCTTGGGGCAGCGAGAGTGGTCTTCCCTAAGTTAAACTAGTTCAAGACCCAACTCTATGTACCCTAACCTTGTTAGGGCCATGCACCAAGAGACAAACACATAGCAGATTGCTCTGATACCATTGATCCATATTTATGTATAAACAAATTGAAAGAACATATATAGCATCATAAACACATACATTGCAATGAAAACAAAGATACAATAAACACATATTCTATTAAAAGGAGAAAATATAACATACTGTAAATACAACAATTAGAATGGTGGTAGCTACCTATGAGAAGAGATGTGGCTGCTACACTCATCCATTCCAAGGTGAATAAAAAACGAGGCCAAAGTGGCATATTTATAATAAGCATGAGGGAAAGAACCCTAAACATCCAAAACATAATCTAGAAGATGAACCGTCATAAAGTTTGTGGTCCCGAGGTTGTTAGTTGAACAATCAATTTCCTGGGTTCATAATTTTTGCATACGATCTCTGATTTGGGCGCTCGATAACCCATTGGAGAGGTCTACTTTGATGGGTAGGATTTTTCCCCATGAATCTCTAAAAAAATGTCATTTAGGGACTCAAAATGGCCTCAAAATTTTGGGACCCAAAAAACCATAGAAAAATAACTGGGAAACTGCGAAAATGGACAATTGTTTTGAGCCAGTGGAATAGGTCGGTTTTCACCAATCTCCATATTGATGAAAATTATTCCCTTAGAAAGCAATGGTATCCATTGCATCAAATTCCGTATGATATCTTGAACTGTGTGTTGAGTTGGTCTTTCGGTGAAGCATTCACTAAAATGAAAAGGCTTCCTTTCTTTGACATCCCGAGAGGGCTGTAATTATTGTTGATGGATGTGCTGGACCTATTCAACAATTCTAGTTTTTGTGGTATCATTTTATTTGAACTGTTCTTGATGATGGATTTCTGGATGAGCACCTTGAATGCATGGATTTTCATTGTAGATGTGCTCAAATGGATGAGGGAACAATGACTTTGTGTTCTTGTTTTTGCTTAGCAGAGGGACCCTGTGCAGTGGGTGTGGAGGTATCTATGATATGATGTTCTCCTTTTGATGCAATTATGAAGAGGGATAATTTATTGGTGTCTGAGATTATCTTCCTGCCTTGGGAGACTATGGAAAGTGTAACTCTCTCTAGTATCTGATAGAGTTGTTCTCGGAAAGTGAAAATGACACTACGAGGTCATGATTCATATACAATATGACACTTCCACTTATATGGCTATCCTAAAAGAGAATCATAGAATTCAAGTGGGGCTGCATCACATAGTACCTCATCTTTGAAAGGTTTAATGCCATATGGTAGGCGACATTGCTAACTAATGCGAATACCTCATCCTTTGCTTAGCCAACCGATATTGTATGGTTGTGTATGTGGTGTTTTTGAAAGCTCCAATATCTTCATAAATTTTTCTGAGATTAGGTTCTTTTGGATGCTCCAGTAAACAACAAAATGTAAGGGGATTCCTTTCAGCCACATCTGTGAGAGGAAGAGACGTTCTCCCTCCTCTGACTCTTTAGGTTCTTCTGGTTAGATCTGTGTGGTAGAAGCAGTGACACTAGGTTTTGCATCAATGTTATGCTTCCCATAGTATGTAGACGTGACATTGGATTCTGAATCATAACTGAGATATGAGTTTGAAGCTTTGATCTCAGCCACCAATGACTTCTTTGAGAGACATTCATCAGTGTTGTACCATGGGATTTTGTGGAACTTGCACCACTTCTTGGTGTCCCTTTTTGTCTTTCCATTACCCTTCTTTGATGGTGGTGGGAAATGGTTGTCATTTCCTTGTCCTTGTTCTGGGGTCTAGGGTTTCCCTTGCCTTGCTTCAGTGGTTGATTTGCAGCCCCAAAGTCTCTCTTGTTCTTTTGCCGAAATGTATCCTCAATTTTCACAGCATACCAATAGGTAAATTGAAGTGAATAGATGTCTATGAATTACATCACAGTTTTTATGTGTCGATGTAGGTCAATGCGATATTTTAGTACCAGGTGCTTCTCGAAGTCCTTGATACCCAAATTTGTTCACAAGGTATGGAAATTGTTGGTGTACTCCAACACCTTTTGGTCCCTCTCTTCCCCAGAATGGTCCATTTGGTGTATTCGTCATCGTAGTTTCCCATAGGGTAATACTGTTCCTTGATGACATTTATAAAAGAATACTAAGTGGGATTGGCCTCAAACATTCCATACTCATCTGATGAGTTTTTCTCACAATAAGTATCCCACCAATTTTTGACTTGTGCGACTGCTTTCAGGAGCACAAAGGTGATATTTTCCTTGTTGAAAAATTTGTTGATAAAGAAATGCCCTTCTAGTAGATTCAACAATGTATCTAAGGAATCAACATCAATATGGGATTCAAATAAAGGAATATCAGTGTTAACTTGTACCTTGAAGGGTGTTGTATCCCCAAAATGGTTTCTAATTGAAGGTGAATCTGCCGCTACTGACATTTGTCGAAGGATCTGGGAAAAATTATCCATCATCTTGTTCCTCTCTCGCACTAGGGCTTACTTAAGCAACAAATTAATAGGATCTCCCGCTCCATCATCTCTCTTTTATTCTATCATGGGAGGTCACTTGGTGAGGCGAGAGTGGTATTCCCCATATGAAACTAGTTCGACACCGAACTCTCTATACCTTGAACTCGTCGAGGTCATGAACCGAGAGACAGTCAAAGAGAATATTTCTTTGCTACCACTGATTTAGACTTATGTCTGAAATAAATGAAATAACATATATAACATCATAAAAAAAAACATATTACAATAAAAATAGAGATACAATAAACACATATTCTATTAAATGACGAAAACATAATAGACTATAAATACAACAACTAGAATGGTGATAGCTACTTATGAGAAGAGATGCAACTGTTACACTCATCCATTCCAAGATGATTACAAAATGAGGCCAAAGGGACATAATTATAATAATCATGAGGGTGAGAAGCCCAAAGGTCCAAAACATAATCCTAGAAGTTGAACCATCATAAAGTTTGCGGCCTCAAGGTGCTTAGTTGAACATTCAACTTCCTGGGGTGATAGATTTTGCATACGATCTCTGATTTGGGCGCTTGATAGCCCATTGGAGAGGTATATAAAATATTTACATCAAGAATGGCTCAAAATTCATGCCAATTTTTAGGCCCTAAAAATATCCCAAGAATTTTGGGACCCAAAAATTCGTAGAAAAATAACTAGGAAACTGCCAAGATGGACAATTGTTTTGAGCCAATGGAATAGTTGGGTGGCCACCAATCCCCATCTTGAAAAAACCTCCGCATTGAGGAAGAAATGGTCTCCATTGCATCAAATCCTTTATCATATCATGAAATGTGTGTTTAGTTGGTCTCTTGGTGTGACAGTCACTGAATTGAAAAGGTTATTTTTCTTTGACATCCCAAGAGGGTTGTAATTGTTGTTGATGGATGCGCTGGAACTGTTCAACAATTTTGGTTTTCATGTTATCCTTTGTTTTAACTGGTTTGGATGATGTATTTTTGGATGAGCACCTTGAATGTGTTTCCTTTCATTATAGGTGTACTCGAATGGACGAGGGAACTTTGACTTTGTGTTCTTGTTTCTGCTGAGCAGAGGGACCCTGTGCAGAGGGTGTGGAGGTCTCTGTGATATGGTGTTCTCCTTTTGAGGCAATTGTGAAGAGGGATAATTTCCTAGTGTGGCAGATTATCTTCGCACCTTGGGATACTATGCAAGTGAAACTATTTGTGGTATCTGATAGAGTTGTTCTCCCTAAGCGACAATGAAACTACGAGGTCATGGTTCATATACAACATGACACTTCCACATATATGGCTATCCTAAAATAAAATCATAGACTTCAAGTGGGACCACATCACATAGTAGCTCGTCTTTGAAAGGTTTGATTCCATATGGTAGGCAGCATTGCTAACTAACGTAGATACCTCATCCTTGGATTAGCCAACCGATGTTGTATGGTTGAGGGTGTGGTGTTATCGAAATATCCAATATCTTGATAACTTATGTTGGGATTAGGCTCTTTTGGCTGCTGCAGTCAACAACAAAATTTAAGGGGATACCCTTCACCCACATATGTGAAAGGAAGATATGTTCCTCTGGTTGGATTTGCGCGGTAGCAACAGTGACATTGGGTTCTGCATCAATGATACGCTTCCCATAGTATGTGGCTATGACATTGGGTTTTGAATCATAATCGAGACATGATTTTGAATATTTGATCTCGGCCACCAATGATTTCTTTGAGAGGAATTCATCAGTGTTGTGCCAAGTGCTTTTGTGGAACTCACACCACTTCTCGGTGTCCTTATTTTTCTTTCCATTACCCTTCTTTACTGGTGGCGGGGGCAGGTGGTCCTTTCCTTTTCTTGTTTTCTGTGGGCCAGGGTTTCCCTTGACTTGCTTATGTGGTGGATTCACAAGTCCAAAGTTTCACTTGTTCTTTTGCCAAAATTTATGCTCGATTTTCACAGCATACTGATCGGAAGATCCAAGTGAATAGATGTCTAGCAAGTCCATCTCAGTTTGGATGTACCGATGTAGGCCACTGCGATATTTCAGTACAAGGTTCCATTTTAGGTCCTTGATACCCAAATTTGTGTGCAAGGTAGGGAAATTGTTGGTGTACTTCGACACCATTTGGTCCCTATCTTGACGCAGAATGGTCCATTTGGTGTGCTGGTCATCATAGTTTCCCATAGGGTAATATTGTTCCTTGACGACATCTATAAAAGAGTCCCAAGTGGGATTGGACTTGAACATTCTAGAATCATCTGATGAGTTTTTCTCACAATAAGTATACCACCAATTTTTGACTTGGGGTACCACCTTAATGAGTGCAAAGGTGATATTTTCCCTATCAAAAAAATTATGGACAACATCACCTAGTACCTTGTATTTAAAGGTTTGATGCCACATGGCAGGTGGAATTGCTGACTAACACGAATACCTCATCCTTGGATTAGCCAACCGATTCTGTATGGTTGTGGATGTGGTGTTGTCGGAAGTTCCAATATATTCATAAAAAAAATTTGAGATTAGGTTCTTTTGGCTGCTGTAGTCAACAACAAAATGTAAGGGGATTCCCTTCACCCACATATGTGAGAGGAAGAGACGTTCCTCTTCCTCTGACTATTCAGGTTGCTATGGTTAGATCTGTGTGGTAGCAACAGTGACATTGGGTTCTGCATCAATGTTCTGCTTCCCATGGTTAGCGGCTGTGAAATTGGGTTCTGAATCATAATCGGGATATGAGCTTGAAGCTTTAATCTAAGCCACTAATGAATGATTTGAGCGACATTCATCAATGTTGTGCTAAGGAATTTTGTGGAACTCACACCACTTCATGGTATCCTTCTTTGTCTTTCCATTACCCTTATTTGCTGGTGGTGGGGATTGGCTGTACTTTCCTTGTCATATGTTTTGTTGGCCATGGTTTCCCTTGCCTTTCTTTTGAAGTGGATTCGTAGGACCAAAGTATCGCTTGTTCTTTTGCCAAAATTTCTCCTCGATTTTCACATCATACCGATAGGCAAATCCAAGTGAATAGATGTATAGGAAGTCCATCTCAGTTTTGATGTACTGATGTAGGCCACTGCGATATTTCAGTACCAGGTGATACTCGGAGTCCTTGATACCCAAATTTGTTCACAATGTATGGAAATTTTTGGTGTACTCTGACACCATTTATTCAATCTCTTGACGCAGAGTGCTCCATTTGGTTTATTGGTCATCATATATAGCCACAGGGTAATACAGTTCCTTGACGACATCTATAAAATATTCCCAAGTGGGATTGTAGTCGAATATTCCAGACTTGTCTGATAAGTTTTTCTTACAATAAGTATCCCAACAATTTTTGACATGGGGGACCACCTTAAGGAGCGCAACAGTGATATTTTCCCTGCTAGAAAAATTATGGATAGAGAAATACACTTCTAGCAAATTCAACCATGTATCTAGGGAATCAACATCAATATGGGATTCAAATAAAGGAATATAAAAGTTAACTTGTACCTTGAAGGGAGTTGCATCCTAGAAATGGTTGCTCATTGAAGGTGCATCTACCGCTTCCCACATTTGTCGAAGGATCTGGGAAAAATTATCCATTATCTCGTTCCTTAGTCTCGTGAGGGATTCCTCGAGAAACAACTTAATAGGATCTCCTACTTCATCGCCTCTCTTTTATTCCTAAATGGGAGGTCGGTTGGGGTGACGAGAGTGTTCTTCCCTAAGTGAAACTAGTTCGAGACCCAACTCTTTGTAGCCTGACCGTATAGGGGACATGCACTGAGAGACAATCAAAGAGAAGATTACTATGATACTGTTTCTGCCTTTCACACACCTGGGTCACGTGGCAGAAATATTCAAGCCACTCGGTGTGTCCTTGGGGAAAAGTTTCGAGTCAAGGCTGTCACCTTGTTCTTGACTCCTTCGTTTAGGCTCAACTCCTAACGAAGCCAAGGGAGGTAGACCCTATTAAGTTACTAAGGATAATTACTTAATGTTGTGATGTTAAACTAATTGAGTTACTTAGGAGTTTGCAATTTAACTATAGATGATCAAAGATGGCAAGATACAAAATATGAACACACGAAAGCACAATGCTGAGACAGAATATATATATAAAACAAGAAAATAACCGGTGCCTTAGTATGGAGTCAAAAATAGAAACAATGTACTTACGCATGCTTGGAGTGAGTGTTTTGTGATTGCCTCTTGGTATGTTTTAAGTTAAAATTGAAGTGTGAGTTGATTAAAATTAGGCAAAGGGGGGACTCTAGATATACCCTAGAGTACTTGGAGTATGTCCAAAACTAAACCTTCACGGCTACCCGCAAGGAATACGTGGGCTGAAATGGAGTCTCTGGGGCTATTGTTCATAACCCACCTGTTAGGGTGTGATAGAGATTGGCGCCCCGAGGTCGCTTTTTAGAAGTTCCCGCTTCCTTTGGGTATTTTGCCACCGTGATGGTTCAATCTAGGTGTTGGATTTTCACCTGTTGGTTTGTTAATTTGGGAGAGTGAGTCCTAATTATACTAGTCACTCAAGTGCTTTTGATACAGCTTGACTGATCAGATGAACCGCAGCCAAGTGCAGAGCATAAACACTGGAGTCTTGTCAATTTTAGTAAGTTTTAAACTGGGTGTTCTTGTTTAAATGAAAACCCTCCAGGAACCTCTTTCGATCCAAGTGGATCTCAATCGAGGAATCGAGGAGGGTTTAATTTTATAATAGTTGAAAAACAAATGATCAAAATAAAATAGATACACAATTCTAGTTTTCTAATTAGTCCTACCACGAATATCTTTCCCCTTTCGGGTCAATCGGGAAGTCGTGGGGTAAGTATTAAGATTACTTTGAAATATAAAGTATGGAATATGAAATTAATAATAAAATAAATTATACTACCCTGCATATTAGATCAATACTAGTTTGAAAGAAATGAGCAAAAAGCAATGAAAAGGACACCGACACAAATCCCCCCAGGGGGGATGGGGAATGTGCTCAAAAGAGCCTATTCAAAAATAATTTTATTAACAGCGGTTACAATATCAGAGAACTGATATAATTCCTATTGATCCTTACTATCATCATTATATGGAGAACACATAGGAGTCCCATCATGTATATTACATTTTTCATCATAAGTTTCACTATAAGATTCTGCAATGGTTTCATCCTCAGGCTTGTACCGTTTAGATGGTGACAAAGGGTATGCCTAGCCTACCATGTATATATGGTCAGGCTCGCTTGCATATATTTCTTGATTACTGACCTTGGGAAGTCCATGTTCCATGATTTGATTTGCAACATAACAAGTGCTTTCTTGGTGGAATTGTTCAGAGGGTCTACACCATGGAATTCCTTCTTCTACCATGTTAGCTGAGTCTAACTGGTTTGGAATCCTAGGCTCTTGTTGAGGAAACTTATTTTGATACATTTGATTCTTCCTAGGCTGAAAGTTCCTAGGTCCATTATTTCTTTCCATTGTGATTATTCTATTGTGCATAAGATTCAATTGTGTAGACTGATCTGCCATAAGTTGGTTTTTACTAGTAACCAAGTCTTTTATCATGTCTGTTACCTTTTCCATGGGATCTTTAGAGGCTCCCTTTTCTTTTGATTCAAAGGTTTTCCCCTTTCTTTGTTGTATGAAGTGTTTCCCCTAGTGTAACCCAGAATGTTGGATTTGCCTGAAGACTGCATATTCCTTTCTATTTTCTTGGCCAATTCCTGAGCAGTTTTTAGATCGGTCGGCTCTTTGTCCCTTAACTGGTAACTCAAATCACCAGTGAAAGATTTGATGTAAGATATGAGGATGGAGGCATCCCATGGCTTGATTTCTCTAGGGAGGTCCGCAACCACACGCCTGAACTTAGTATTAAATTCATCAATGGTTTCATTCTCCATCTTCTTTATGTTATGAAGGGCAGCAAGCAGATGTCTTGGTTCTTTCTTTTCCCCCCATTTCTTCTTAAAACCCTCTAGTAATTCACTAAGATTTTTATATGAATCATCATCTAGGTCTAAGTACCATTCTTCAGCATCATCTTCCAAGAATAAAGCAAAGAGCGTCATTTTGACATCATCATGGTCATGGGCAGCATCATTGCAATAACTGACCAGGTGCTTTTCAAACTTTCGAAGGTGAGACTTGGCAGTGATCGCATTATTGCCCTGAAATATGGGGAGCTTCTTGATATCATATTTTGGAATGGCATGGGGAGCACCTGCTATCTGAGAAAAGTCAAGGGGTTTGAATAATTCTGTCATTTCTTGAGATTGGTGAACATGACTCTCTACAAATATGTGATGGATATCTGAGAGGGATTGGTCTCCTAAATATTCAAGGTTTCTACGAGAAGTATGCCTATTAAATATTTCCCTAATAAGCCTTTCGGGATTAGGGAGAGGATTGAATAATTGTCGGCAGTTTTTTCGGGTAGAAATTCTTGAAGGGATGTTAGACAGTGGAGTCGCCAGATGGATCGAGTTTTAATGTTTATGTTTTTTAAAGACTAGATCAATCAAAAGTTTTTATCTTTTTAGTTGTTTAGAAAAAAGTTAAGCTAAGTCGTACTCGGGAATAAAAAGATTTATCCCCAGCAACGGCGCCAAAAAGTGTTGCCGCCTTTCACACACCTGGGTCACGTGGCATAAATCTTCAAGCCACTCGGTGTGTCCTTGGGGGCAAGTCTCGAGTCAAGGTTGTCACCTTGTTCTTGACTCCTTCATTTAGGCTCAACTCCTAACGAAGCCAAGGGGGATAGACCCTATTAAGTTACTAAGGATAATTACTTAGTGTTTTGATGTTAAACTAATTGAGTTACTTAGGAGTTTGCAATTTAACTATAGATGATCAAAGATGGCAAGATACAAAAGATGAACACACGAAAGCACAATGCTGAGACACAATATATATATAAAACAAAAAAATAACCAGTGCCTTAGAATGGAATCAAAAATAGAAACAATGTACTTGGGCGTGCTTGGAGTGAGTGTTTTGTGATTGCCTCTTGGTATGTTTTAAGTTAAAATTGAAGTGTGAGTTGATTAAAATTAGGCAAAGGGGGGACTCCAGATATACCCTATAGTACTTGGAGTATGTCCAAAACTAAACCTTCACGGCTACCCGCAAGGAATACGTGGGCTGAAATGGAGTCTCTGGGGATATTGTTCATAACGCACCCGTTAGGGTGTGACAGAGATCGGCGCCCCGAGGTCACTTTTCAGAAGTTCCCGCTTTCTTTGGGTATTTTGCCACCATGATGGTTCGATATAGGTGTTGGATTTTCACCTGTTGGTTTGTTAATTTGGGAGAGTGAGTCCTAATTATACTATTCACTCAAGTGATTTTGATATAGCTTGACTGATCAGATGAACCACAGCCAAGTGCAGAGCATACACACTGGAGTCTTGTCAATTTTAGTAAGTTTTAAACTGGGTGTTCTTGTTTAAATGAAAACCCTCCAGGAACCTCTTTCGATCCAAGTGGATCTCAATCGGGGAATAAAGGAGGGGTTAATTTTATAATATCTGAAAAACAAATGATCAAAATAAAATAGATACACAATTCTAGTTTTCTAATTAGTCCTACCACGAATCTCTTTCCCCTTTCGGGTCAATCGGGAATTCATGGGGTAAGTATTAAGATTACTTTGAAATATAAAGTATGGAATATGAAATTAATAATAAAATAAATTATACTACCCTGTAGATTAGATCAATACTATTTTGAAATAAATGAGCAAAAAGCAACAAAAAGGACACCGACGCAAATCCCCCCAGGGGGGATGGGGAATGGGCTCGAAAGAGCCTATTCAAAAATAATTTTATTAACAGTGGTTACAATATCAGAGAAATGATATAATTCCTCTTGATCCTTATATGGATTGAAATCAAGAGAATACAAGGTGCGAAAAACAAAGGCTTTAGTCAAATGGGAGACCCCTGGGGGGATTTGAACGCTCCTGAAGACACTTCCGAACAGAAGCTTCCTTTATTTTCTATTACACCTGCTAAAAACCAGTGAGCATGTTAAAATAACATATTCCCAAAATCACTTTAAGAGTACCTTTGGATCAGCCTACCTTAACTCAAAAAAGATGGAGATAAAACTAGCTAAACAAGTGAAAAAGGAACCAAGGAAAGCAAGATTTCCTTGGGATCTTGGCTTGCTGTTCATGCAGCCAATGAAATATGCATTGGATGTATTTATCCTTTATAACAGAAAAAAAATAAATCTAATGCATGGAAGCTATAAGTTTTCTTCAAATTTCCATGCAAAAAGGACGATTTCCCTAAAGCTAGATCTAGAATGCTTACGAAAATTTTTAATTGCAAGACAAGATCTAGACTATGGGCATTGATAAGATAGATCTATGTTGGAATTAATTTTAAGATGATAGATCTAAGCACAATCAAAGCTATAAACAAAGTAACCGGGTAAAATTGTTGATTTTGAGGGAGGAAGAGGAGGAGAGAAATGTCGGTTTCCTTGAAGATCCACAGTGGAGCTTTTAGGTGGAATGTCAAGGGACTATGCCTTTGTAAGGTTTTGAATAAAATTAAGAAGCAAACTAGATCAGCATCCTCTCCAATGTAGGAAACTGCAGCTCAGCTGAAATCAAAGAACTTGCCAAGAAACTTGTGAGATCCGATTAGTATATACACAGAGATTCAAAATAACATGCATATAAGCTTATAGGACATGTTGAATATAGATCTCTAAACATGCATCAAAGGAAGGAGATGGTCAATAAGCTTATTGAAAAGCACCTTTCCTATCAAGATTATAATAAGCCTATTATCAATCTTAACAACAGATCTACAAGCAATTAGCTAAAAATGAATACAGATACAGGTTACCTCAGTAAAATAATGGCAATAATCATCCACACATGTAATGGCACAACACCGTCTAGCCTCCAAAGCTTTTATTTATTTCAAATGAAGAATTACAATAGTACAATAGCAGCAGCACCTCAATCCCAGTTCTAACTCGCTTGGAAGAGGATGCTGTGCTTGGATATATACAAAAAACAGGTCATCCAGCCCAGGGGGGCACAAATACCAAGGAGACACATCAAATCAGCTGAAGGAGAGTCCATCAATGCCTGATCTATGTCTAGCTGAGCCAGATCTGAGTCTCACTGAGTGCAACTGTCAATCGGGGGGCTGATCTGACTGACACCTCAACCTGTTGACTGAAGCATCCACCAAAACTCATCCAGATGAGCCAAAAACATGTGGAGGAGAGAGGGAGGGTGAAATTCCCCATAAAGGATGCTGAAGATCAACTCTGGATCTGATTTGATCACCTCCTTCAGTTAAGGATTTGTTAGATCCAGTGAATCTGCTTCAGATCTGACTGATTTCAATCAAATCGGTTGAGAATCCAGTGATCTATGATTTTGGATTTGCTCCATTATTCATCAATTTATTAATTAAAATCATCAATAATTGATTTTTGGGGCTTTCTGACCTGAGTGATGGAAAATCACTCAAAACTAGAAAATAGTGGGTCCATGGGTTTACATGGTGCTCTTAGCTTGAAAATGAGCACCTACATGACTGAAACTGATTATTTGGCCCACTTTTATTACAAAATCAAATTTTCCAATTAAACTATTAAAAAATATCCTAAGTTTTGGAAAAATTAAATTTTTAATAAAAAACACTGAAAAAACTAAAAAAATGAAAAATTGAAAAAACCTAGGGGGACTTAGACATGTTCATATGACTCGACCATGATGTCTAGAATGCTTATACATTGACACATAGACTCTAATAACCTCAATAGGCCTAAATGCCAAGCCGACCACCCCAACTTTGGAGGTATGGAGTGAAAAACTCAAAAATTATCAGTCGTTTATTCAACAACCAATAATAACCAAGGGAAAAAACACCCTGGGATGATCGGATTGACAAATAAAGTCTAAGAGACCGAGTCTTTTACAAAAACTATCATGCTAGAACATTTATCACAATTCCCCCATGGGGTATGAACATGTGATATAGTACAACAAAGCTTCCCAGAAGCAAGACTGAAGGTTCTCTGAAGTCCGAACAAGTTATGCCTGTCCAGTTCACCAGGCTCACTTGATAAAAAAAACCATTAAGTACAACTTAGGTGGTAACAGATACCACTGATCCAATTTTATGTCTGAATCAAATTAAAGAACATATATAGCATCATAAACACATACATATGGAAATGAAGAAAAAAAAAGTAGTAAACACATATTCTATTAAATGGCAAAAATGCAACAGACTGTAAATACAACCACTAGAATGGTGGTAGCTATATCTAAGAATAGATGTGGCAGCTATGCTCATATGTGCTAAATTGAATACAAAATGTGGCCAAATGGGTCTATTTATAATAAGCATGAGGGTGAGAACCTAAATGTGCAAAACATAACCCTAGAAGATGAACCGTCATAAATTTTTTGGCCTCAAGGCGGTTAGTTGAAGAATCAACTTTTCAAGGTCATAACATTTGCATACGATCTCAAATTTGGGCACTCGATAGCCCATTGAAAAGTTCTATACAAACTTTACATCTATCGAGTGGGGCTAAATGCATGCTAATGGCACTGTTTTGGCCCGTCGGATCGCCAAAAAATGTCGTATAGGGCCTCAAAAATACCTTTGAAGTTTGGGACCCAAAAAATAGTAGAAATATAATTAGAAAACTGCCAAAATAGACAATTTTTTTGAGCCATCGGAATGAATAGGTGGGTGACCACTGATCTCCATTTGGATCAATCATCCCCCCTTAGGAAGCAATGGTATCCATTGTGTCAAATCCCGTATCATATCTTGAACTATGTGTTGAGTTGGTCTCCTGGTGCCACATTCATTTAAATGAAAAGGATGCCTTTATTTGACATCTCGAGAGGGATGTAATTGTTGTTGATGGATGCGTTTGAGTTGTTCAACAATTCTGGTTTTCATGCTATCCTTTATCTGAAATTGTCTGGATGATGTATTTCTTGACAAGCACCTTGAATGTGTGGCCTTGCACTGTAGATGTACTCGAATGGATGAGGGAACACTGACTTTGTGTTCTTTTTTATGCTGAGCAGAGGGACCTTGTGCAGAAGGTGTGGAGGTATTTGTGATTTGATGTTCTCCTTAAGTGGAAATTAAGAAGAGGGAGCATTTCTTGGTGTGGGAGATTATCTTCCTGCCCTCGAATATTTTGGCAATTTCAACTGTATTTGGCATTCGATGGAGTTGTTCTTCTAAAGTGATAGTGGAAGTATGAGGTTGTGATTCATATACATAATGATGCTACCACAAATATGGCTATCCTGAAAGAACATCACAGACTTCAAGTGGGGCCACTTCTCACAGTACCTTGTACTATAAGGTTTGATTCCATATGGTAGGCGACATTGCTCACTAACGCGGATAACTCTTCCTTGTCTTATCCAACCGATGTTGTATGGTTGTGGGTGCAACTTTTTTCAAAATCTCCAATCTCTTGATAACTTTTGCTGAGATTAGTTTCTTTTGGTTGTTGCAATCAAAAGAAAATTGTAAGAAGACTCCCTTCACCCACATTTGTGAGTGGAAGAGATGTTTCTATGCCTCTGACTCTTCAGGTTCCTCTGGTTGGATATGTGTGGTGGCAACAGTGAAATTGGGTTCTCCATTAATGATTCGATTCCCATAGTCTACGGTTGTGACATTGGGTTCTGAATCAGAATTGGGACTTGATTCTGAAGCTTTGATCTTAGCCACCAATGTTTTCTTTGAGCGACATTCATTAGTGTTGTGCCCATGGATTTTGTTGAACTCGCACCACTTCCTGACATCATTATTTGTATTTCCATTACCCTTATTTTCTAGTGGCGGGGACTGGTTGTCCTTTCCTTGTCTTGTGTTCTATGGGTCAGGGTTTCCCTTGCCTTGATTATGCAGTGGATTTGCAGGTCTAAAGACTCGCTTATTCTTTTGCCAAAATTTTTTCATGATGTTCATAGAATACTGATAGGCAGATCCAAGTGAAGATATGTATAGGAAGTCCATCTTGGTTCAAATGTACCGATGTAGGCCACTATGACATTTAAGTGCCAGGAACTGCTCAGAGTCCTTGATACCCAACTTTGTGTGCAATGTATGTGAATTGTTGGTGTACTTTGACACTGTTTGGTCCCTTTCTTGATGGATAATGGTCCATTTGGTGTACTGATCATCATAGTTTCCCACGGGGTTATTATGTTCCCTGACGAAATCTATAAAAGAGTCCCATGTGGTATTGGCATCGAACATTCCAGAATCATCTGATGAGTTTTTCTCACAATAATTATCCCACCAATTTTTGACATGGGGGACCGACTTAAGGATCGTAAAGGTGATATTTTCCCTGTCGAAAAAATTGTGGAAAGAGAAATTCCCTTCTATCAAATTCAACCATGTATCTAGGGCATCAACATTAATATGGGATTCAAATAAAGGATTACAAAATTTAACTTGTACCTTGAAGGGAGTTGTATCCTTGAAATGGTTTCTCATTGAAGGTGCATTTGCCGTTGTCAGCATTCATCAAAGGATTTGGGAAAAATTATCCATCATCTCATCCTTTGTTGAACGGGGCATTCCCTAAGAAAAAAATTGATAGGATCTCTTTCTCCATCGTCTTTATTTTATTCCGCCATGGGAGGCCACTTGGGGTGGTGAGAGTGGTATTCTCCAAGTGAAATTAGTTTGATACCCAACTCTCTGTACCTTGACCTTGTCGGGGACATGCACCGAGAGATAATAAAATAATAGATTGCTTTGATACCACTGATCCACATTTATGTCTGAACAAAATGAAATAACAAATATAGCATCATAAATCCAAACATATTGCAAAGAAAACAAAGATTTAGTAAACATATATTCTATTAAATTTTGAAAATAGAACAAATTGTAAATAAAACAACTAGAATAGTGTTAGCTATCTCTAAGAAGAGATGTGGCTGCTACGCTCATCTGTGCCAAGATGAATACAAAATGAGGCCAAAGGGTCATATTTATAATAAGCATGAGGGTGAGAAACCTAAAGGTCCAAAACATAACCCTAGAAGATGAACCGTCATAAAGTTTGCGACCCCAAGGTGGTTAGTTGAACAATCAACTTCCTGGGGTCATAACATTTTCATACGATGTCCTATTTGTGTTGATGTATTTGTAACTTCAGAATGTATTCATCTATGTATATTATGTATTGTAACCCGATGTTTATTCTGAGATGTATCTACAATGTAATTAAGTCATGTTGTCATGCCCCGATGTTCCGATTGGGAGGATCAATAATGTAAACAAGTCATGTCAAGTCATTGTGGGTAACCCTCCTATTGGTCAAGGGTTAATGTCCCCACAGTTGTGGGGCCCTAGGGTTATTAGACTATCCTAGTGAAGTCGACCCTAGGTGAGTCATTGTAAGTCGGGGCAATAGTCCCCACCATTGTGTTAAGGATAAACCTCCTTGTTGGTCAGAGGAGTCAAAGTCCCCACAAGTTGTGGGGCACTAGGGTTATTAGACACTCCTAGAGATGTCGGCTCCAGTAAGTAATTGTTAAGTGAGGCCGACATGAAGGAGTGGGTTCCAAGTGAATGGAAGAATATAAATAGAGAGTGAGTCTCTCTATTTAGGACACACACACTCACTCATTAGGGCGCATGAGTGAGAGAGGAGAAGCTCTCTCAGTGTGAGAGAGAGAGACTACTGCTATCGGGAGATCATCTTACTGTTTTTCGGTTTTACCTTTGGTGCTGATTCTAGCTCTAAGGAAGTTGCAGGGTTTTCTCTTTATGGTTTCCCCAAGGAAAATTCTTTGTGTCTCTTGTCTTTTGTGTTGTGCTTGTGTTTTATTGATGTGCATGTTATTCTCTCAGTTAAAGATCCTAAGATCATAATGGTAGCCTGAATGTTGAAAAACTAACAATTTGGGTGCTTGATAGCTTGTTGGAAAGGTATGTCCAAGCTTTATATAATACAGCTACTTTCAATATCATACCACTAGCAATTATGTGCTGCCCTGAATCACCAAAAAACGTCGTTTAGGGCCTCAAAACGCCCCCGCAAGTTTGGGACCCGAAAAACCATAGAAAAATAACTAGGAAACTTCCCAAATGGACAATTGTTTTGAACAAATGGAATAGGTAAGTGGCCATGGATATCCATTTGGATCAATCTAAAGCGAACAATTATTTCGCTCACACAATAATCACCAAAATATCTGGAATATCGGATAAGACATAGGGCAAATGTATATTAATGGTTGTATAGATAAGATAATGGATGTGGAGATGGCATGCAGAGGTGAATACTGAGAGGGGAGCATGGGAGATGTGCAGCGAAGGTGAGGCGACGAGGGGATGCAAGGCACGCAATGGGGAATGAAGTGGTCAGGGAGAGATGAGTGCGGAGGATATGGTTGCATGAAGAGGAGGGTCGAGCTGATGGGAAGGAGGGGAGGAACGCGAAGGAAGGGAAGATCGCGTGGGGGCAGAGTCGGGAATGGTAACGCGGAGGGGCAGAGTCGGGAAGAGATGGAGCAACAAAGGGAAATGGGTAGCGATGGAATGGAAAGTTTGATCTAGGGAAGACCTAGAATTTATGGCTAAAAAACCACAGTTCAGAGAAGCTCTGAGAGGATCAGGTTCGCTTTGATACCACTTGAAGCGAACAATTATTTATATAATTAATAATATTATTATAAAAAAAAAGGGAAGAAATAAAAAAGAAAATAAATATAAAGAAACAATATTATTATTTTATTGAAATAATAATTATTTTTGAAAAAACGAGAGGGTTGTTTAACCTAACCAGAAGAAGACCAAGTATCATTGAAGAAGTGGTCAAAGGAAAGAAAAATCGAAGACCGTCTATAGTCCAGACGACCATCTAGCGTTAAAGAAATCCGAGACCATGGAAACCGGTTTACGACTACAAATAGAGAAATTAGAAGCCAAATTAAAGCGCTATCGAAGAGACAATGAAGAATTACGGGACATAAATACAAAATCAGAAATGTTGATTAAATTACATAAGATGCAAAAAGAGCGCAAGGAACAAATAATTTCCGACCAGAACAATCATATAGAAAAATTGTCGGCCCAAATTAAGAAATTAAAAGATGAAAGTGATTTCAATCAGAGACTAACAAATCAAGGTATAAAGAAAGAAATAAGTGATTACGAAGTAGAAAAAATACACTTAAACAAAATCGTTAACAACAAGGATGAAGAATTGACGCACATACGACATAAATTAACAGATCAAGAATCAGTGGTTGACTGGTATCGACAACAAATAAAAGTTCTTCAACAACAAAATAGCGACTCTAAAAAAGAACACAAGCTAGAGATCACAAAGAGTAATGAAATAATATTCGACAAATCTGAAGAAATTTTTAGATTAAGAAATCACAACAAAAACCTGATTACAAAAATAAAAAAATTGAAAAACAACAGCAAGAGGGAACAATCCGGTGAAGACCTCGAAGGGAAATTACTAGAAAAGCAAGAAGAAAACCAGTGTTTAAATAATAGTAATCAGGTACTACATAACCAAATCAAGGAGCTAGAAATTGAAAAAAAATCGCAAGAGGAAAGAATCGAAAGGATTCCAATTCATGGACAATCTACTAGAGAACCAAGAAGCACAATCTAGGAAAATGCATCCAAAAATCAAATCGAAGAAGTGAAGACAATCCTCGTCACAGTCCAAAAGAAAGAAGACAAACGAAACCTATACCTTACAGACATCCTAATTATAATCGTCATTTTGACCAATGACAGGGTCAAAATGAATATTCATAGAAGACTTATGTGGATATGCAAAAATATCGACATACTAAGCATCAATCGAGACAAATCGTTCCACAAAAATATCTCAGAGCTCCGATAAAAATAGATCTGGGATGGACCACAGCAGATGCTATGCGACAATTCTCTTGGGGAATCCGCAATTCGTATCGTCTCATCTCCTCAAATGTCGCAAATACAACGGGGAAAGAATTCCGAAATGACAGATTGAAATAAATCAGACATTAATGTCAAATACATCTTTGAGGACAAAGATTCCCTTAAGGGGAAGGCAATGTAATGAACATAAAAATAATATCAAATAACTAATAATAAAACATAATTAACTATAATATTGAAAGTACATGACCTTTCAAGTCATAGCTCCCCAAGCCTTATTTAAATAGGTGGGTCATCAACCATTGAAATTATCCATTATCTTATCTATACAACCATTAATATACATTTTCCCTATGGCTTATCTGATATTCTAGATATTTTGGTGATTATTGTGTGAGCGAAATAATTGTTCGCTTCACAATCCTCCACCCTTAGGAAGAAATGGTCTCCATTGCATCAAATCCCATATCATATCTCGAACTATGTGTTGATTTGGTCCCCTGGTGCGACATTCACTGAAATCAAAAGGCTTCCTTTATTTGATATCCCGAGAGGGTTGTAATTGTTGTTGATGGATGTGCTAGAGTTGTTCAACAATTATAGTTGTCGTTTTATACTTTGTATGAAATGGTGTGGATGATGTATTTCTGGATGAGCACCTTGAATGTGTGGCCTTTCATTGTATATGTACTCAAATGGATGAGGGACCACTACCTTTGTGTTCTTGTTTCTGCTGAGCAGAGGGTGGGGAGGTATATGTGATCTGATGTTCTCCTTCAGAGGAAATTGTGAAGAGGAAGAATTTACTAGTGTGGGAGATTATCTTCCATCCCTGGGAGACTATGGCAAGTTCAACTATCTCTGGTATCCGATAGAGTTGTTCTCCCAAAGTGAGAATGACATGTTAGATTTTTAAACATTAAGCTAGCATATCATTAGGATCTTTAACTAAGAGAATAACAAGCACAACAATCAAACACAAGAGACAATGAACACAATGTTTTTCCTCGGGGAAACCATAAATGGAGAAAACCCTGCAACTTCCTCAGAGATAGAATCAACACCAAAAGTAAAACCACAAAATAGTAAGATGATCTCTCGATAGCAGTAACCTCTTTCTTCCTTGCCCCAGTGTCTTTCTCTTCCTCATCTATGCGCTACAACTGAGTGTGGATGAGTGTGTGTTAAATAGAGAAGCCAACTCTCTACTTATACTAATTCCTGACATGACTAAAACCCTACTAGGGTTGACCTCTCTAGGAGAGTCTAATAACCCTAGTGCCCCAGAACTACAAGGACTTTAACCCTTAGACAATAGGAGGGTTACCCACAATGACGTGACATGACTTGTTTACATTATAGATCCTCCCGATAGGAACATCGGGGCATGACATGACACAAGGACATCCTGAAATAAACATCGGGTTACAATAGATAAGAAATACAAGTGAATACATTCCGAAGTTACAATTACATAAACACTCCCTCTTAACTAGGAAGGTATTCTCTCGACACAATTTTCATCACTGGTATTCTTCTCTGGATCATCTAGTCATCTGCATCTTCAAGTCATCTTCGTCTTCAAGTCATGTTCATCTTCAATTCATCTTCATTTTCAGATCTGGATCATCATCACTGGATCTGGATCATCACTCGATCTGGATCATCACTGGACATCATCACTAGATCTGGATCATCACTCAAACTAGATCATCACTGGACATCATCACTAGATCCGGATCATCACTCGATCTGGATCATCACTGCTGGATCATCATCACTGGATCTTCACAGGTTTTATCTCATGATTCTTCTCATCACAGGAAGTTCTACAGAGCCAGCCCTTTTTCATGCTGGTTGTAGGACTAGCCTCCATGTCGGTCTTCTTCAGTGCTTATATCTAACACCAAGTCAAAATGGCTTGCCCAACAATTACATCTGACATACTCGTCAGAAAGGCATGCCCAACACTCACATCTAATCATATAGGAACCAATCCTATAATCACATCAGAAAGGCCCATCACTCACATTCACCAGCATGATAGGACACAACTACTATCATCTGTGAAAAGGCTCAGCACTTACATCTGACCTACTCATCAGAAAGGAATCCACTCGCATCTAATCTTGTAGGAACCAATCCTACAGTCACATCAGAATGGTGCCCAGTCCCAGACTGAGCTACTTGATAACTGACCAGGTGCCTCCATCCTCCTAGAGAATGGCAGTAGCCCTTACATCTGACCTACTCGTCAGAATAGCCAGCACTCACAATGGAAGAAACCTAATCCTTTAACCATGACAGAATGGCTCAGCCCTTACATCTGATCAAGTGGGACCACATCCCTCTATCACATCAGAATGTCCATGCACTCATATCTGATCATGAGAGAACACATCTCACAGTCATATCAGAACGGCCCTCAGTCCCAGACTGAGTTTTCCTGGTACTTCACTAGGCATCTCCATTCAAAGAATGGCAATAGCCCTTATATCTTTCTACACCTTAGATAATTTCTCATACCCAAGCAGGTTTCCTCTTGTGAGGATTCTTCTCATGAGGTGGATCTACAGGTATTTATGGTTCTTCAAATTCTCGACATTCTTCTTGAGTTTCTTCGTTCATGGTTGTATCATGAATTTTGGGTGCTTCTTCAGGTTCTTCAGCAGGTCTCTTTCTGGATTTGTTGTAAGTTGTGTCTTCATCAAATGTCACATCCCTGCTGATGTCAATCTTCTTATATCCTGGGAAATATATTCTGTAAGCCTTCGAGCTTTCAAAGTATCCCACAAATATACCCTTCTTTCCAGAAGGATCTAATTTTGTTCTCTTCTCTTTTGGAATGTGTATGTACATAGGACAGCCGAATATTCTGAGATGGCTGACTTCTAGTTTCTTGCCAGAGAAGACTTCTTCAGGAGTCTTGTACTTGAGTACTCTGTGTGGAGTACGGTTCTGTACATACACTGTTGTTCTGGCAGCTTTTGCCCAAAGGTGCATGGGCATATCTTGATCATGAAGCATAGCTCTTGCGACTTCCATGATAGTTTTGTTCTTCCGTTCTGCAATCCCATTTTGTTGTGGATTATAAGGAGTGGTAAACTCCCTCTTAATCCCTGAGTCTTTGCATAACTCTTTGAATTCATTTCACATGAATTCTCTGCCATTATTTGATTGAAAGGTCTTTATCTTCTTTTCAGTGTGGTTCTCGATCAAGGCTTTGAATTCCTTGAACTTGCTGAATACTTCATCTTTGTTCTTCATGAAGTAGATCCATGTCTTCCTAGAAAAGTCATCAATGAAAGAAACATAGTATACATACCCTCTTAGTGAACTTAATGACATTGGAACACATACATCGGAGTGTATGATTTCCAAGATTACTTTTTCTTTTCTCTCGCTACTTAGAAATGTCTTCTTTGTGTTCTTTCCTTTCGCACATCCTTTGTAGACCCCATCATGTTTTGCTTGAATTTTTGAAAGACCTTCAACAAATTTTCTTGCAAGTGGTAGTGCTCTGTAATGCACATGTGCAAGCCCTAGATTCACCTTGTGAGGTGATTCATGTTCTGAAAGTTTCACAAAGGATTCCTTGAATCCTGTCATATGTTTAGAAGCCCCACTATATATAAGCCAATCGTTGCTTCCATGAGTAATGTTTCCCGTGAGAGCGAAAATCAAAACATATTCTTCCTTGCTTGAAGAATCTTCACTTTCATATCTAGTTCTCTTTGATGAAGGTTCATCATCCTTTGCAGCATGAGCATGATGTCTTCTCTTGTTTCCCTTCTTCTTGTGAGAGACATTTTTGTTTCTAGGACATTCTCTAGCATAATGTCCTTTCTCGTCACATGTATAACATCTGATCTTAGAAAAATATTTTCTAGAGTTATCTTTATAAAAGGACTTACCTCTGGGGTGATGAGAACTTCTTCTGGGTTTCTTGGAGTGAACTGTGAGAGCTTAATCTTCACTTCCCATCTCTTCTTCTTGAGCTGCTATCTGAGCTTCTTCTTGAGAGCACTCTTCCCATAGTCTGCTAAACTTGACTAACTTCTTTCTAGCACAGATTCCATGAATAAAGGAGTCCCATGATCTGGGGAGACCATTCAAGGTGGTCATTACAATATCTACATTTTCCACTTCTTCATCTACTGCTTCTAGTTGTTCCTTGATCTAAGAAACTCTTGTGAAGTAAGACTGGATTTTTTCTGCATCCTGAATCTTCACATTCTTCAGTTGGTTTCTCAGAGTCATCTTCTGATTTATGTTCTTCCCTTCAAACAATTTGGTTAGGGCATCAAACATAGCTTTAGGTGTCTTGAGGGAGGACACCTGTGGTATGAGGTGATCCTTGATAGAATCAACAATGATCCTCTTTTCAATAACCAACTTCTTCTTATGTAAGGCCTTTGCCTCATCTCCCTCTGGAACTGGAACCTCCTCACTGATATAGGAGTCCAACTCATTTTATTCCAGGACCAGGGAGATCCTATACTTCTAGGCTTAGAAGTTATCAGCTCCCTAAAGCTTTTCATCAAGCTTGGTATGATGAGACACCTTAACTGAGAACCTCAAATGGAAATACAAAATATTTAGATCTTACCAGGTCAAGATGTCAGATCTGAATTTGGAGCTGAAATCCTGTAGTGCTGGTTCAGGAGTAGATTAGGGTTTTGCTTTTCCGGAGTTCTATCCAACCAAATGCTTTGAATTTGATCCCTAACTTCGATTTTAGGGAGGAGATCAATCCAGCCCTGGGCTCACTGAAAAATTCCACTTTTGTGAAAATCCCTAATTTTCAGCAGCAGTGTTGGGTCCAAAACTAAAAAACCTCAAAATTGGATTTTGCTTCGACAGAAAGATGCGCCCTAAGGAGGAGAGTTATTCCAACCTTCTTTTGCTGAAAATCTGTGGAGAGAGATCCACAAAGTAGGAAGCCCTAGTTCCCACACCTGCACAGTATCTTCTTCTCAGGTTAGCTCTGGTACCATGTTAGATTTTTAAACATTAAGCTAGCATATCATTAGGATGTTTAACTAAGAGAATAACAAGCACATCAATCAAACACAAGAGACAATGAACACAATGTTTTTCCTCTGGGAAACCATAAATGGAGAAAACCCCGCAACTTCCTCAGAGATAGAATCAACACCAAAAGTAAAACCCCAAAATAGTAAGATGATCTCTCGACATCAGTAACCTCTTTCTTCCTTGCCCTAGTGTCTTTCTCTTCCTTAGCTATGCGCTACAACTGAGTGTGGATGAGTGTGTGTTAAATGGAGAATCCAACTCTCTATTTATACTAATTCCCGACATGACTAAAACCCTACTAGGGCCAACCTCTCTAGGAGAGTCTAATAACCCTAGTGCCCCAGAACTGCGGGGACTTTAACCCTTAGACAATAGGAGGGTTACCCACAATGACTTGACATGACTTGTTTACATTATAGATCCTCCCGATAGGAACATCGGGGCATGACATGACACAAGTACATCCCAGAATAAACATCGGGTTACAATAGATAAGAAATACAAGTGAATACATTCTGAAGTTACAATTACATCAACATGACACTATTGGGTAGTTATCATATACAACATGATGCTTCCACATATATGGCTATGCATAAAAGAATATCATGGACTTCAAGTGGGGCCACATCAAACAGTACCTCGTATTTTGAAGGTTTGATGCCATATGGTAGGCGACATTGCTGACTAATGCAGATAACTCATGCTTGGATTAGCCAACTAACGTTGTATGGTTGCGGGTGTGGTGTTATTGAAAGCTACAATATCTTGATATCTTCTGTTAAGATTAGGTTCTTTTGGTTGCTGCAGTCAACAAAAAATTATAAGGGGATTCCATTCACCCACATTTGTGAGTGGAAGAGATGTTCCTCTCCCTCTAACTCTTTAGGTTCATCTGGTTGTATCAATGTGGAAGCAACAATGACATTGGGTTGTGCATCAATGATCCGCTTCCCATAGTCCGCTGATGTGACATTGGGTTCTGAATCAAAATCAAGATATGATTCTAAAGCTTTGATCTCGACCACCAATGTCTGCTTTGAGTGGCATTCATCAGTGTTGTGACAAGGGATTTTGTGGAACTCACACCACTTCCTGATGTCCTTCTTTGTATTTTCATTACCCTTATTTTCTAGTAGTGGGGACTCGTTCTTCTTTCCTTGTCTTATTTTCTGCAGGCCAAGGTTTCCCTTGTCTTGCTTCTACGATGGGTTCACAGGTCCAAAGTTTCACTTGTTCTTTTGACAAAATTTCTCCTTGATTTTCATAACATACTAATAGGATGATCCAAGTGAAGATATTTCTAGGAATTCCTCTTGGTTTGGATATACCGATGTAGGCCATTGTGTCTTTTTAGTATCAGGTGCCACTCGGAGTACTTGATACACAACTTTGTGCGCAAGGTATGGAAATTGTTGGTGTACTCTGACACCGTTTGGTCCCTCTCTTGACACAGAATGGTCCATTTTGTGTACTGGTCATCATAGTTTCCCACAAGGTAATACTATTCCTTGACGACATCTATAAAGAGTCCCAAGTGGGATTGGCCTCGAACATTCCAGACTCATATGATGATTTTTTCTCACAATAAGTATACCACTAATTTTTGACATGTGGGACCTCCTTAAGAGGTGCATAGGTGACAAAGAAATTGTGGATAGATAAATACCTTTCTATTAGATTCAACCATGTATCTAGGGCATAGACATCAATATGGGATTTAAATAGAGGAATATCAATGTTAAATTTTACCTTGAAGGGTGTTTCATCCCCTAAATGGTTGCTCACTGAAGGTGCATTTTCTGCTACCGGCATTCGTCAAAGAATCTGAGAAAAATTATCCATCATATTGTTCCTATCTCGCGGAAGGGATTACTCAAGCAACAACTTAATAAGATCTCATGCTCATTCGTCTCTCTTTTCTTCATCCATGAGAGACCGCTTGGGGTGCCAACAATGGTCTTCCCTAAGTAAAACTCGTTCGAGACCCAATTCTCTGTACCCTGACCTCGTCAGGGTCATGCACTGAGAGACAATCAAAGAGCATATTGCTCTGATACAACTGATCCAGATTTATGTCTAAATGAAATGAAAGAACATATATAGAATTATAAACACATACATATTTCAATGAAAGTAGAGATATAGTAAATTCATATTCTATTAAATGGCGAAAATAAAACTCACTATAAATACAACAACTAGAATGGTTTTAGCTACCTATAAAAAGAGATGTGGCTTCTATGCTCATGCATGCCAAGATGAATGAAAAATGAGGCCAAAGGGGAATATTTATAACCACCATGAGGGGAGAACCCTAATGGCAAAAAACATAACCCTAGAAGATGAACAATCATAAAGTTTACGGCCCCGAGGTGGTTAGTTGAACAATCAACTTCCTGAGGTCATAGTTTTTGCATAAGATATCTAAACTGGGCACTCAATAGCCCATTGGAGAGGTCTATATGAGATTTTACATCCCTTAAATGAGTCCAAATGCATGTTGTTGGCATGCATTTGGCCCAATGAATCACTTGAAAATGTCATTTAGGGCCTCAAAATGGACCCATAAGTTTGGGACCCAAAAAACCATAGAAAAATAACCAGGAAACTGCGAAAATAAATAATTGTTTTGAGCCAGTGGAATAGGTGGGTGGACACCGATCTCCATATTGATAAAACCTACACCCTTAGGAAGAAATGGTCTCCATTTCATCAATTATCGTATCATATCTTGAACCGTGTGTTGAGTTGGTATTTTGGTGTGGTATTCACTGAAATGAAAAGGATGCCTTTCTTTGACATCCCGAGAGGGCTGTAATTGTTGTTGATGGATGCACTGGAGCTATTCAAAAATTATGGTTGTCATGTTATCCTTTGTTTTAAATGGTCTAGATGATGTCTTTCTGGATGAGAACCTTGAATGTGTGGGATTGCATTATAGACGTACTCAAATGGATGAGGGAACACTGAATTTGTGTTCTTGTTTCTATTGAGCAGAGGGACCATTTATAGAGGGTGTGGAGGTCTTTGTGATATGATGTTATCCTTCTGAGGAAATTGTGAAGAGGGATAATTTACTGGTGTGGGATATTATCTTCCTGCTTTGGGAGACTGTGGCAAGTGCAACTGTCTTTGGTATCTAATATAGTCGTTCTCCCAAAGTGACAATGACACTATGAGGTCATGATTCATACACATCATGGTGCTTCCACATATACTACTATCCTAAAAGAAAATCACATACTATTGAAGGTGCATCTACCCCTGTCAGCATTCACCGAAGAATATGGGAAAAATTATCCATCATCTCGTTCCTTAGTTGGGAAAGGGATTCCTAGAGCAACAACTTAATAGGATCTCATGCTCCATCTTCTCACTTTTCTACCTCCATGGGAGGTCACTTGGGGCAATGATAGTGGTATTCCCCAAGTGAAAGTAGTTCGAGACCCAACTATGTGTACCCTGATCTCGTCCGGGACATGCACTGAGAGACAATTAAAGAGAATATTTCTATGACACCACCAGGGATAATTTTAGGGGCGAATTATAGCCCAAGGGAGAAACTAGGAGGTTTCAAATTTTTTAATGGGCAAATTTTGTATATTAAATTGAATTTGAAAAATAAAATTAATCACGTGATATTTATTAACAAAATCATGTCTCACATTGATGTCTCCCTTTAGTAGTTCTGCATAGAAATTACATTCGCTCCCGATTTGTGCTCAAGAATCTCTAATTTGTCCCCCGATTTCCATGAAATTTGGGAAAAAAGTGGCATTCCCCCCCAATTTCCATGAGATTTATGTATACTGTGGCATTCGCCCCCAATTTCCATGAGATTGATGCATACACTATCATTTGTCCATGATTTTGACAAGCTTTATGCATTGTGGCATTTTCCTACATATCTAGTAGTTGTCCGTGATATGATGCATCCATCTAGAACTTTCACAAACGACTTATGATTTCAACACAAGAACCAACGATTTCGATATTTGTAGATACTTAAAGGCTGAGACTCTTGGTTCATGATTAGGGAATTTACACATTGAATCATCATTGGAATTTTCTCCTTGTCTTAGCGTTCCCTAGAGACAACGCCTATAGTGGATACACCATATAGAGGTATGTTATTTTATTTCTCATTTGAAAACATTTTATTCACCCAAACTATAAGAGGGTTTATGTTGGTTTCTCTTTGAGCAAGTTTTACCGTTTCCGGAAGGAAAAAATTCTTCAGTAGTGTTGTGTGAAAGTATAATGGAAGATCATACTCCTCCTCGTCCTTCTCCTCTAGCTCAAACAATTTTGAAAAAAGTTTTTTTTTGTCTTATTGTATGCATGTTTTCATAATGAGCATCTAGAGCTAGATCGAATAGCATGGACATCATACAAATATTTGGAAAAAAATAAGAAAACATTTATTCCTCTTTTCTACATTTTACTTTCTCTTTCATCTAATTTATAAGAGAAATCCCCCTTCCCCCCAAAATTTCATTGTTGTGAATTAACCATAGATGGAAAAATGTACCATGCCATTAAAAGTTCAACAAAACAAATTCTAGCATTTAGAGTGCATGAACTTGTAAACATATTCAAGGAGAGAGGCTCGTGGTCTCTTATAGTTGCATGGTAAGCAGTCTCAGAGAGCGATCAAGAAGGCCTTGGAGGTGATTGGTATATGTTAGGCCTCTTTCCATTTTTGTACCCTCCTCATAATGACATAGTTGAAACTATCCATTGTGCATTAGAATTTTAAGTATAAATAGTTGTAAGGATGGTTAGAGAAGATGAACTTACCATTTCCAAGGAGATAGGAATGTGCCCTAGACACATGTACCCTTCTACTAAATTGTTTGAGAGTCATAACCATGATAGTGGTATGCCAGACATGGTGGATTCAGAGTTGATAGAGAATGCCAATGGCTTCGTTGGCATGTTTGTAGAGGACAAATATGTATTCATACAACATGCTTAAAACAATAAGCATATAGGGATTTATCATTTCTTAGTGAGGGAGATTTATAATATGCCTAAGGAACTTGTAGTGGTAAATAAGGGTTTTCATTGATTACAGTTCATGGCAATGGCTACTCTCCAGTACCGAGCCAATGCTTAAGTAAGGAAAATAACACTAGTTCTACACTTAAAATTCTAAGCTTCGTTATAATCATTGAAACACAATAGCCATGAGACATTATTACCCATGTCAAAAACGAAAAAAAAAAACCTTGAACTCTGATCCTATTGATGGATCTCATGTTTACTTTTCTCAACGGTTGTGGTGGCTTGAAATAAACTGGGGGATGTCTTCTTGAGAGGTTAACAACCTTATTCAAGAATCTAATTTTTGTTCATTGCATTCTTTGATTATTGAAGTTATTTCTTAATTACATATCTCTGTTAGGGTATTTAGACACTTAGGAGTTAGTTAAGATCAACTTGTGTAATATATCCATTAGGTAAAAGTGTGTTTCTTTAGTATGCATTTGTAAATATTCTAATCCGACGGTCATGATATGTTCTAGACATAGAGTGATCCGATGGTTCAACTTCTCTTAGATCATACCTACCATTGATCCATGGCTTAACACCCGATTGGTCTATGATCTCTATTTAAAGAGCATAGAGGGTCCTTGGCTAGTTAATCGATTATGAGAAGCTCATGTAACTTTCTTTCTTTTGCATAATAAATTTCTCCAAGTAGCTATTTGGCTGGAGCCGTGGACTGTTTCCCTCTCGAGGGTTTTAACCACGTGATAAACATTGGTGTATTGATTTGTGATCTGTTTGTGTGAAGTGATTGTTCTTGGTGTTTGGTCCTTTGGGAGTACCATGTGTGCCCTAACATGGTATCAGATCTTTTATGAAGAGCTGCTTTCGGTTTTGATCAAGATCTAGAACCGGTGTTGCCGAAACTTTGAAAGGGTTTCTGTTTCTATATTTTCTATGCATTTGTGGCCTATGGGAGCTGTTCCATTACGTCTGAAGCGCCGTTTCCATTGGGAAATAGTTTTCATTTCACCGAAAACCGTTTCCGTTTGCTCCAGAAACACCCATTTCGGCAAATCTGAAGGTATAATGTTACACTAACGGATTTGTTTTATTTTTTTTTTAAATCTTTCATATTTTATCAATGTTATTATTAGATCCTTTTGTTTTAGTCTCGAACTATTGTCTTCCCTGGATGCGTATGCTCTTTGCCGTGCACCTTGCGCGATTGCGGCGAATCAGAAACAGTGAGAGAAAGTTTTTTTTCTTGTCTTCTCGGCTACGTATGCTCTTTGCCGTGCACCTTGTGCGATTACGACAAATCAGAAACAACGAGAAAACTCGAAAATGTAGAATTTTTGGGTAAGCTAACCAAGATCTAACCCCATTGTGTGTGGAAATTTTTTTTGTTTTGTTTTTGTTTTTCATTTTTTTTGTGATTTGCAGGAAAAGAATGCAAGCACGAAAAATGAGAGAGAAGAGTTTTCAAAAAAAAAAAGCCCCCTTCCTCTTTCCATAGTTTTACATACCTTTTAAACTTAGCTCACTTGGTTCAAAGTTGCTCTACACCTTGAATAGTCTTGATTTCAAATCTTATCAAGCTACTTTTTAGTGCATGCAATTTCTATTTTCAAGTTACTTTATTGTAAAAGTGCATCTCACATTAATAAAATAAAATAAAAGTGAGTCACTTAAGTCTTTTAATTTATTGCCGCACTATTATTGTAAAAGTGAACCTCACTTATTCTACAAAAGTGATTCACTTCAAAGCAACTTTATTGTAAAATGATTGTCAAAGGTTGATCTTTGGAAGAGGGGTTTTTTTTTTTTTAGTTGGTCAAGTTAATATCTGCCACGTCACTATTGGGGACATCTTCAATATTTTCTTTGATCAAGCATAACTTCATCATCCGAAATCCGTTTTAAGTGCCGTTTTTTTTTAAAACCGCATATTTTTTCGAGCTCTTTGCATCCAGATAGTTAGTTTTTGTTTTTTCAGCCATTATTTTATAGTATGGCCGCCCCTTGTGATATTATACTTACAAGTTCTAACTATTTCTCATGGAAATCTCGTATGGAGGATGTTTTGCGAAGTAGGGGACTTTTCAGGATAAACTCAGGGAAAGAAACAAAACCCACTAATGATGATAAGAAAATTAAATGGGCAAATAGATGTGGTGAAGCTCGTGGATTGATTGGGATTTCAATCTCTACTGATTTGCGATTCCACATATGTGGCATTGATGAACCTGATAAAGCTTGAGAAAAGTTGGAATCTGTGTTTGGTAAACACAATAAAATTCGGGGTCATCAACTTGAGAATGAGTTGCTTTCTTTGAATCCAAATGATTTTTCATGCATTCAAGACTATTTATCTAAGTATAAAACTCTTAGACTATTATGTGCCAAATGCAAGATTAAGAAAGAAGACAAACAATGTATTTATCATATTCTTTCAAAACTTGGACTTGCATATTCTGTTTTTGTATCTACATTCTACTCCATGAAAGAATCCTTGCCAGCAGCTAGCTATCAAGAGCCTAGCCTTGAACCCTTTTGTGATTCCTTAATTAGAGAGCAAGATAAGCTCATTCATCTTGGAATAATCAACAATGCAGATACATCTGGGAAAGCCTTATTGTCCCAACAGAAAGAAAAATCCAAGCCTCCCAAGAAACAAAATTCTTGCAATAATAAGCCAAACAACAAGGGTCCCAACCCTCTCAGTTAGCTCCTCCTTTAAAAAATGACAAAGGATCCAAGCAAAAAGGAAAGAAGACTGAGCGTCATTGCAATTTTTGTGGGAAAGATAATCATGATGAATCTAAATGTTTTAAGAAGATGGCAGCCTTGGAAGCAGTAATGAAGAAGCACCACATCAGTCTATATTCGTCTTCATAATCTAACTCTCATGGACATGCACTTTGTGCTTCTGGTTACTCTTATACTGCATCTTATTCTTCTACTTCAAATGAATGGCTCATTGATTCTGGAGCATTTTATCATATGGCTAAGGATCAAGCCATCTTTTCTACTATGCATGAATGTAACACCGAACAAATATTTGTTGGTGATGATCGATCTCTAAGTGTTGTAGGATCTGGAACAGTTCCAGTAGAAAATGGTCATTTCAGTGATGTACTATGTGTTCCAAAAATTTCCTGCAATTTGATATCAGTCTATCAAATTACTGATTTAGGTGAAGGTAAAACTGTGATGTTTACACCTCACCAAGTTGTAATCAAGGATTTTAAAAATCCTCAAAATGTCCTTGCTACTGGAACTGTTGATGATATTACCAGGTTGTACAAATTTAACAACTTTGGATCATCACCTTTTCCTTCAGTTTTTGTTGCTCATAGTGATAACTTGAGCAAACTTTGGCATAAGCGATTTGGTCACTTAAATTATCACTCATTGCAAAAACTATGTAAAAAAAAAATGGTGACTAGTCTTCCACCAGTATCTTGCAAGGATGGTGTTTGTTCCGGTTGTGTACTCGGAAAAACATCATCGGGACAGTTTTGACAAACGTGCCTCTTGGCACGCCTCGGTTCCCTTGGAGCTTGTGCATAGTGACTTGTGTGGCCCTCTTCCATCTGCTTCCTTTTCTGGTTTCAAATATTTCTTAACTTTCATTGATGACTACTCCAGACGCACTTGGGTTTACTTCCTAAAACTTAAGAGTGAAGTATTTAACATGTTCTTGGCCTACAAGGCCCTTGTTGAAAAACAATTTGGTCATCAAATTATTAAGTTAAGATCTGATAATGGAGGAGAATGTGTTAGCAACAAGTTCACTACTTTTTTCACTGAACAAGGAATCCAACAACAACACACTGTTCCATATACACCACAACAAAATGGTGTAGCTGAAAGGAAGAACCACACTTTAAAAGAAATGGCTAATTGTATGATCCAATCTAAGGGACTAAGTCTTCAATATTGGGCTGAGGCCATAAATTGTGCAAATTACATAGTTAATCGCACACCCACTAAAGTTTTACATGGTATAACACCGGAAGAAGCATGGAGTAAAATTAAACCAGATGTAAGTCACTTTCGTGTGTTTGGTTGTGAAACATGGGCTCACATTCCGGATGAAAAACGGAAAGCATTACAGCCTAAAAGTGAAAAGTGCATATTTGTTGGATATTCTGAAGATGCAAAAGGTTATAGACTTCTTCAACCACATTCTCATGATATAATCATTAGAAGAGATGTTAAATTTGATGAAGATCTCTTGGCCTGCGAGCCTAACTTGGCGGGTGTGCCATCTTTGGCCTGCGAGCCTGATTCGGCGATTGTGCCTTCTTCTTCTTCTTCCAGCTTCCTTGAAAGGTTTCCAACTCCAGTTTCTGATGATGACAGTGAGGATGAAAATCCACCTCCACCTGCTCATGTTCCTCCAATTGCACCAGCACCAATACTTCCTCGGTGGGTCCATTCAACATGTGAAGCAGCTGGTGATCTTGTCGGTGATCCTAGAGATCAACGTCGAACACGTTCTCAGTTTCAGCGAGCCTCTTCTCTTTTGGCTCAAGTTTTTGAGAATCATGATCCAGAAACTTTTGTAGAAGCTTCAGGAAATCCAGATTGGGATGCAGCTATGGATGAAGAATATCGTTCCTTAATAGCGAACGATACTTAGGATCTTGTTCCTATTCCAAAAGGAAGAAAACTTGTCAGATGTAAATGGGTCTACAGAACTAAGTATGCATCATATGGAAGTGTTGAAAGACTTAAGGCAAGGTTAGTTGCCAAAGGTTTTTCCCAAGTTGAAGGGATTGACTATAATGAAACCTTTGCCCCTGTAGCAAAAATGGACTTCATCCACCTTGTTCTTTCCCTTGCAGCCTTACATAACTGGGAAGTCCATCAAATGGATGTCAAGTCTGCCTTCTTACATGGTGATTTACATGAGGAAATT
>LPNX010372349.1:1752-25691 GCA_001517045.1 Pseudotsuga menziesii | reverse complement strand
TGTTTTTTTGTGTGTTTAAAAAGATTTAATAGAAAGATTGAAGGATTGAAGCCCAATGTAAGTCTAGTTACAAAAAAGGTTTGGGGTCTTCTTCTCTAGAGGCGTCTCAGAAAAAATACTCCCTCTATTAGAGTGCCAACATAACCAACGTTTTTTTATGATGCACATGTTGGTCTTTTTGATGGAGCTTTTTAGGTGTTAGCAAGTAGATGTGGTATTGGGTTTGTTTTAAAGTTGAACATGTCTCACTTTTTCAAGATCAAGTTGGGTGGGCATTGTGGTTCAAATACCGGAGTAGAGATGCTCGCCCTTTGCACTCTTTTAAAATTTGCTTCCAAAAATCATATTGCCAGCGTACAGGTGGTTGGACATTCCAAGGCCATCATAGAGTGGATCTCTGGTAAGGCTTCTCGTTCAATGCTCAATCTTGGAGTTTGGCAGAGGAGGGTTAGGCTTCTACATGAAGGCTTTTAGTATCTCTTTTTCCATCATATATTTTGAGAATTCAATGTTGCTATTGACAAGCCTTCCAAGGAAGCTTTGGGGCTAGAGGAAGGGTTCATGTTCTTTGAAGAAGTTTCCTTCCACTCTATTATTCATAGAGGATCTCTACATACTATTTAGTTAATGTGTTGAACTGTTGGGGTCTTTTTTGATATTTTGGTGTTTTAACCTCACGGGGATTATGGGAAGTAGGATTTTCCTTGTTAGGTTATTAGTTGATACTCATTGTTAAGTTTTGAAGGCATGGGGGTGGGATTAGGAAGGTGGTTAATGCCCTTTTTGTTTTAAGTTTTATATCGGCATGTTCCCTTTTATTAATGCATGGAGATTGTTTATGTTAACTATATCTTGATTCAAAATAATTGAATGGCATATTAGGTTTTTTTTTGTTGAAACAAAAAAGGTTTGTATTTTGAAATTGCACTTTTAATGTGGGTGTAAGCAAAACATTATATGAAAAAAAAACAATATTTATCTTTCACCTTCTTTCATTCCGAGGATGTTTCAGGAAGTGTTCAATACCTTGTTTTCTTAATACGATGTTTTAGGAATTGTTCAATGCCTTCTTTCTTATTTTATGAATGTTGATTTTCTTTCTTTAATACATTAAAATAGAGAGGGATTTTTTATTTTTCTAGATTAGAAATTGATAATCTCGTAATATCTTATATAAAAATTCTAATTTATAATTTAAGCTTCATTTATATTAAAATAATGTTATTTTAAATTTATATTTATAATAATAAGTGAAAAATGGTAACTTTATATCGTTTGTTTGGATCTAATCTTTTTAGGTGAAGTATGTTTTCGGGGAGGGGGTAGTTTTGCTCTAGGGTTTGGGATCTGACGTCTTTGACCCTAAGCCTCTCTTTGTTCGAAACTTTCCCAAACTGGAAAGATCCCCTTTCTTCCTCTTTTTTTTCCAGCTTCTTGTTCTTTTTCTTCCTCTCTTTCAATAATCAGGTTTTGTTGTGAGTTCCAAGGTGTGAATTCCTACGGTTTACTTCGTCCTTTCCAAACCATGTAGGAAGAACTGATTGATTATGAGGACAATCCTGTCCATATGTAGATCTTTACATCTTGGGAGGATTTTAATGTAGGATCGATCATGGAATTAGAGAGGGACGTGTGTCTTCAATCCAAGGCTCCGTTGGAATCACCTCCCCCAAAGATGGTGCTTTTGTCGAGGAGACAGGGAAGGCCTTAATGTATTCGTTATTACACTGGAGCGGTCAACCCCAGATGTTCAAACCTTTGTTCCTCTAGTTTCAGGTGTTCTAGATCATGTTCCTTTGCTTTCAACGAAGCCTTCTTCGAGAATGTAAAGGTTGCCAAGGAAAGTATAAATTAGTGTATTTGGGCATGAAAAGTCAAAGTGAATATCGTAGTTATCCTTGATGTTTCCATTGAGGAGGTCTTGGATTACTTGGATGGGGTTTTGGTTGGTAGATTATGTGGAAAGCAATGAATCTAGGAACCCTAAAGCCTTGGTTTTCAGAAAATTGGGTTCCTTGGCTTGGATATGAAACAATCTTTCATGTACTAACTATATGATGCATTTGTTTCTTCTTGAAAAATTTAGAAGATTCTAATGTTATTCTTAGGCACGATTAAAATTGGGGTCCATCCATTCTTATTTTGTGATGTTGTTCAGTCGGGTTTGACCCTATGCATGAGCCACAAAATGTGCACAAAATTTGGGCCATCCGTCCAAGTTTCCCCTTGGATTTTTGGAGGGAGGATATTTTGGTACCAATCGGGAATAACCTAGGTTCCTTTGCGGGTCTTGAAATTTAGTGGCACACAAAAGAAGACATGCATTGTGCATGGATTCAAATTCAACTAGACACACGAGATGGGATGGTCAAAAAAATTGAATTAGTGTTGGGGCATTGAACTTGGATGTGGATAGTGGACTATTGTCATATTCTTTCCATTATGTTTCATGCCATGAATTTGGACATACCCAAGAGGAATGCCCTAAGTCGTGGGTGCATCATCAAAGAGCTAAGACTTGGAATGGAGAAAAAAGGTGGTGAACTCGCCTTTGCACATAAATGCCAATTTTTTGGATGCTACAAAGATTGCTTTCACTCCAAACGACACCTTGGTTAAAAGCCCTCAGGGTGTACATGTTTCCCCCAACATGCACGTTGAGGAGGTGCTTACGTTGAGTAAGCCTACTTTTTTGTTCCCTATTCTGTTGTTCTCATTTCCATTGTTTCTTGGGGCTTTGTAAAAGAAAAGTCAAACATAGAGGTTTCAGTTTTTGGTCATGAATACGGTCAAGAAGCCTTTACTTAGTCCCCTCAACCTTCTTCTCCTATTGAGTAATTTTCCCTTGCTAGCTTGTTACTAGACTTACCTCAAGATCAGTTTTCACCCTTGACGCTCTCTCTAAAGATGCGCCCCCCTCTCTCTCCAAGTTAAAAAATAGTCCCCTTCCCACTCTTTAGTCAAATCCTTGCCCTCTTCCTGTTTGAAAGGAGGTTATGATTTGAGGTCTAAAATTAGCTTGAAGGTTGATGTGAAATCCAAGGGTCTGGCTCCGGTTATCGTCACCCCACCTGGTGTTGATAGGGTGTCAAACTTAACCAAAGCACAAAATAATAGGATATCAAACTTAACCATAGAAAAAAATAAGGCGGCCATCAATATTGAAAAAGAGAAGCAATGTACTATCCATAGGGCCCTTGGAGCCAAATCCCTTTCTAAAGGATCCTCATGATTTCCCTCTGGCTCCAAATCCCTTTCTAAGGGATCCTCATGATTTCCCTCTGGATCCAAATTCCTTTCTAAGGGATCCTCATGATTTCCCTCTCCTTCAACTCCAAGGGGGTTCCAAGGGTGTCTCCAAGATAATTTCCCTCAAAAGGCTCATCAGAGCCCTTTAGTGGAACATTTATTTCTTCTCAAAACCAGGATTGCAGGTTCACGAGCTCACTCTGTGATTGAATCCTTTATGGAAGGTTGATCATTCACCACCTTGGATTTTGACAGGCTCTCGGGGGGGGGGGTTGCTTTTGTTATCCTACTCTAAAAACAGCTTCATCGAATGTTCTACAGTCGACAATCTATGTGTATTTAGAATCTAATGAATTTAGATGTGTTATGAGTTTTTTTAACGTGTAAGGTCCCTATATGTATCAACAATGTTGTTGGAAAGCATTAGGGGATTCAGAGGTTTTAAATTCTCCTTATATTGTTTTGGGATGTGATTCAAACTTCATAAAGTCTATTAATGAAGTGTGGGGTTCCAATTCTCATCAAGATCCTTAAGTAAATTTTTATCTATATTATGACTTCCCACCATTTATTGGATGCAAATCCTATCAAACTTTTACCCACCTGGAGGAATTTTCGTAAAGACGAGGAGGTTATCTCTAAGCGATTAGATCGATTTCTTGTTTCAAAGGAACATATTGCTGAAAAATTCATTATGAAATCCTAGGTTAAAACAGGTGGTCTCTCCGATCACCTTCCAAACCTGCTTAAAATTGAAAATGTCGACTTCAAACCTCTGGCACCGATCAAATCCAAACCTTTATGGTTGTAAGGAGAAGAGTTTTGGAATTTAGTAAAGGCATCCTAGACTCCTTTAAGTGTGTCACCTTCATCCTTCTATATGAATCAACTGGAAACCAACATTTAACAAGTGAAGGAAGCCTCTCAAGGATGGGAAAAAAAGTTTAAGGAAGCACAACAATTTCATCTCAAAGAAATTGAAGCCCATATTAAAATCTTTAATTGTTCAGGATTTTTCTTGACCCAAGATGTGGACGAGCTTAAAAAATTTGAATCTAAATGATAGGGGCTATTAAAACAATAAGAAAGAGAGTGTCGCTTAAAAATATGGGCCATGTGGATCATAGGGGGGAATGTTAACACCAACTTTTGTCATCTTAATGCTAGCCACGGAAAGAGCATCAACATGGTATGGGACATCTTGAGCCAGGAGGGAGAAATAAAATCTGGTTTTCAAGGGATAACAAAGGAAGGTGTGTGTCATCTCTCATATTTATTCAAAGAATCGCCAAGTTCTCCAATACAACAAATCCTTCAATCTATCCAACACATTCCCTGATCGTTCATGGAAGAATTGAATGATCTCATGGAGGAGGAAATATCAAAGGAGAAAATTCTAGGCACCTTGTCGTAGATGAAAAATGGTAAGAGTTTGGGCCTTGATAGACTCGTGGTGGAATTTTATTTAGGTTTCTATGATATAATAAAATATGACTTGCTTGAAGCGATGAGAGAATCTTAGTCGTCAAGGAAGGTGTTAGGGTCCTTAAACACAACTCTTCTTTCCCTTATCTCCAAGAAGCTGGACACATCCTCCTTTGACGATTTTTTACTAATTTCGTGTTGCAACGTAATTTACAATTTGATCTCCAACATCATAGATCAAATATTGATTCTTGTTTTGAGTAATATCATCTTCCAAGAATAGTTTGGGTTTCTTCAAAATCGCCAAATTCATGATGCTATCTCCCTAACTCAAGAAGCTCTACATTCTATCCATCAGCAAAATAAGCTTTCTTTCATGCTCAAAATTAAACTATCTAAGGCATACGATAGAGTTAATTGGAATTTCTTACGGTTGATGCTTATCAATATTGGTTTGAGTCTTGGAGTGGTGAACTGGATTATGGTTGGTGCTTATAAATGAATATCCTTCCTCCTCTCTCCAAGCCTCCAGGGGCTCCTCTAGGGATGCCCAATGTCCCCCTTTTTATTTCTCATAATCAGAGAAGCTTTGAGAAAGCTTATGGTTGATGCCAGGGCCTTTGGAGAGATCCCGGGACTCAAAATAATAGAGGATGAAGTTCTATCTCATTTACTCTTCATGGGCGATGTTTTTCTCGTCGATGAAGGAATCCAACGTGACATCTAAGCTCTCAATAGGATTCTATCTCTTTTTTTCTTGGCCATGGGCATGGTCATCAACAATGATAAGTCATGTTTATTTTTTAATCGAGTTTTTAGGGTGCTTTGTGGCATTGTAGAGACACCACTTCCTTACCTTGTAAAAGACAGGTTGGTCGAGTTCAAGTATCTTGGATTCTATCTTAAGACAAATGCTTATAAATATGAGGATTTTTCATGGTTGTACAAAAAGGTGGATTCTAGCATCCTGGTCTCGGTCAATAGGTTCCTTTCAAGGGGTGGAAGGTTAGTCCTTGTTAAGTATGTTCTTGAAAGTATCCTAGTTTTGTGGGAATCCATCACTCAGAGAGCCCAAAGGGATTTTAATGAAGATTTGCAAGTGAAGCTTTAGTTTCCTCTGGTCTAGGAGTTGGAATGGTGATGCCATTCCCCTTGTAAACTGGTCTAGGATCTATATTCCTAGAAGTTTAGGGGGTTGGGGGATTAAGAACATTTGTCTCTTCTCCCAGTCCCTTGTCGCCCGTAATCTTTGGAGGTTAACTCATAATTTTTCTCTGGGATAAAATAATGAAGGCTAAATATCTAAATGGCCTTTCCATGGAAGAATGATATTAGATTCCTTGAAAATCCTCTCAGAATGGCTCAATTGTTTGGAAATCCTTGGTGGCATCCTTTAAGCATATTGGTTAATGGATTGCTTGGAAAATAGGTGATGGGAGAAAAGTGAGACTAGGAGAAGACCCTTGGATTGGTTCTATATATCTCTTCTGATTACCTAAAATTCTCTTGTAGCTCCATCACACACAACACATTTTATTTTTAGTTGATATTCGAGCTCAAGTTCCTCAAGTTGTCAGGCAGTCTGATTGAAAATCTTCTCTTGATCTTGGTCTTCAAGGAAAAGAAGCCATTGAATGAGAGGATTATGTTCCCATTTTAGTTTCTAGTTATGTGATATTATTGGATAAAGGGGACACTTTGGTGTAGTTGAAGAACCCCATGATAGGGAGATCTTTTAGTTACGTTTTTTGGATAACAAAGAATGATTGTGGGAATGCCTTTGGAAGAATCTAGGCCCTTTAAGTTGGAAAATTGTTTATGGTTGGAACTAAACAATAAGCTCCTTTTATTGGAAAATGGTCTGAAAAGAGGATGGATATGCCCTAATAGATGTGCTCTTTGCAAAGAAAACGAGGAATCCTTCTCACACCTTTTTGTCTCACTTCTATATGCAGATCAAGTATGGGAGTTGACAGCTAAAGATTTAAAGCCTAGGATGTAGTGGAATCATCCGTCGTTGGAAATTAATGTTCAATCGTGGTATTAGGATATGATAGTAAGAAATTGCAAATCCTTTCCAAGCATTTTTGTATACAACATCTGGCGGTCTCAAAACTCTAGTGTCTTTCAGGATTTGTGACGTTCATGTGGCCTCAACAACATGATTGATCTCAAAACTTTCAAGAGAGTTCAAAGTGGAGCGAAAAGATCTTAAGCCTCATGTAACTGGATGCCGTAGTTAGACTATTTAAATCCTTGGGGTTATTTCAATGGGTTCAATTAAGGCCGTCCAACTATATGCATATTTGGTGTATCCCTTTATTTGAACCAGTCTCACTATTTTCTTATTTCTTACTCCTCGAGCGAGGGAACTAACATGAAGGAAAATTTCACAACTTTATGGACATTACTTTATTTATCAAGTTTAAAAGGAGTTAACAACATTCAAGTAATGTGTGATTTGAAAGTTGTGATAGATTGGGATAATAGGAAAATTTCTATTGAAAATACAAGGCCCCGACAACTTCTCCATCAAATTTAGGACTCTCTTCAGTTCTTTCAGTGGACAAATTTCACCCATATTTACAAAGAGCTAAATAGGAAGGATAATGAAATTTCTAAGGAGGTTCTATCTATGCAAACGAGTACTTTATGCTTTTATGAATTTGTGAATGAGGAAGAAGTAGATACTGTGGCTTTCTGCTTTTGATATTGTCCAAGAAGTTATCCGACTCAGTGCTAGTTCATCTTCCAGTTTTGTTGTTTCTTTTTTCCAAAATGGATGATTATATTGATATAAGTCTTGACTGTATCAATTGAAAAGATGGTTTGGTCCTCCTTTTGTGTTTTGTATCTCTCTTTATGAATAATCTTATGGACCTCCTGATATATATTTTTCTTTAAATATAAATATAATTTTATAAATTTGTTTAAAAACAACATACATTAGAGGAAATTTCAACTCAAAATGGGCCTCCTAAAATGAACTAATAAAATAATAGTTAAAATAATAAAATAATATTTATTAATTTTGGAGGAAGAAAAGAAAAAAAACTACTTTTTTGTTTGTATTTTTGACATATCTCCCTGTGTTTTTACTCAAATTTCGATCGGGAGAGCTCGTTGGATGGGGAATTTAATTCCCCATCCAACGAGTACCCACTCTGCATACTTTTGACAGACCCTACTACTCAAAAAATAAGAAATACCTGAAAAAATGAAATGATGATGTCATCATTCTGTTTTTTCAGGTATTTCTTGTTTTTTGGGTAGTGGGGTCCGTCAAAAGTATGCCGAATGGGTACTCGTTGGATGGGGAATTTAATTCCACATCCAAAGAGCTCTCCCAATCGAAATTTGAGTAAAAACACAGGGAGATATGTCAAAAATACAAACAAAAAAATAGTTTTTTTTATGATACCTATCCCCAAATTTATATTAAAAAAGTGTTTAAGACCTATACGGTATTTCAAATTTAAAGCAATTTCATTAGCTAAAACATGATGACATGGAATTTGAATAAAAGTTAAAAGGCCCATTTTGAGTTGAAATTTCCTCTAATGTATATATACATTTTAAAAATATTTTTAATAATTATTATAACGATTATAATTACATTTTTATTCATTAAAAGAAAATAATAACATTAATTAAAAGAAGGGAAGATGTAATTCATATGTACAAGTTGTTTACTTGTCAATCCGTGTGAATATGAACAACCATATGATGATGATGATGTCCAATAAAACTTTGATTTAATGGATCTTATAAGAAGTTAGGATTTTTTTTTAAGAATTTTATTTATGTGTTAAAAAGCTTTAACTCATCATAGTTGTGATGATTTAAAAGATTAGAAATGTCAATATTGTCAAATATTTTGAAATTACATTTTAATGTGGGTATATTCAAAACATTATATGAGAAAGTGTTTTTTTAATATATTTTCGACTCACTTATTGTCATAAATATGACAAATTTTCTCATTCCACCATGTTTTAGGAGTTGTCTAATGCCTTGTTTTGTATTTTAGGAATATTTATTTTCCTCTTTATATTATTTAAAATAATATGATTTTCTAGATTATGGTTCATCACCTCATAATATCTTAATTTTCCCTAATCTTTTGATTCTTTAACACGCCACAACTTCTTAAATTTAGATCTAATAATACTCAAATTAATATTTTCACTATTATGCAGAGTAACATCTTCCTCTACTCTTCAATGGTTTAGCCAAGATTTGGTGTCTTTATGCCAACCTCACTTAAGCCACACGTGGTTTTGATGACGGTCAGAAGCAATCTTAAGAAGCCTCTTTTCTTCCATGTTGTTTATATTGTTTTTTACATTAGGTACTTGGTCATAGCCATGCTCTCAATGGGGAGAGATTTGGTTTTGCAAGGAGGATGGGATAGGATATGGTGTATTGCTTTTAAATTTGAGATTTATGTTATAAAGCGCCTTTAAATTTGCTCCATCTTTCTCCACGATTCTCTAGAGATTCCACAACCCCAAACTTCACACCCATACAAGATAACACCAATGACAGGAGACTCAAAGAGAAGTTTCCTCTTATCCCAAATTTAGAAGTCTATTTGATTACAATTGTTTCCAAGTCCAAAATAAGCTTTCCATCCTTTATTAGTAGTTTACCCATTAGTGAACCAATTGGTGATAAATTTGGATTCATTCTACGTAAATTCTAAACATTCCCTTAAAGAAATATGTTAAAGTCTAAACATTGACTTCAAGAAATATGTTAAAAGATGTAATAGTGTATGTTGTTTTTTATGAGTATTTTAATCTCTAGTTTATTATGGAAATAAATTTGAATTTTTATTTTTTTATATAATCAAATATTTTTAATAATTAATATAAATTTATTTTAAACTTAGATTTATTAAATATTAAATATTAAGAAAATTTGATATTATAATTTTAAATATTGACTATCTAACATAAAAATAATGTCAAAAATTTGTTATGAAGTTTAAATGATGGCTTCTTTGTTTTTTTATTGTTTCTGAGTGATAACTATATTCAAACCTAACTTTGTAATGTCCAGAAAGAAACTTGAACTTTGCACATTTTCAACCCAAGAATAAAGATTTTACCAATTAACAATGAATTATTTTGATGAGCTTGGATATTTGACATTAGATAACTATATTGATAAAACTTGAACTTTGCACATTTTCAGCCCAAGAATAAAGATTTTACCAATTAAAAATGAATTATTCTGATGAGCTTGGATGTTGACATTAGATAACTATATTGATAGTGTTAAAAATAATGCAAAATAAGATGTTGATAAGCATTTTAATGATTTTTTAGTCCATAGGTAAAGATTATATGTTTAGCTATTTAAATTAATTTGAAAACACTACATTACAAAACATCAAAATCTATAAAGTTCAAATTTTTTTTTAGTATTTTTTAATTACATCGATAGGAATTTAGATATTATCTTATATTATGGCTTTCTTTGAGTGGATCAACAAGATTAACCCGAGTGTAACAAGTGTACAACCAAGATTCATTTCAATATCATCATATATTGTTATTCTTAAATATATCTTGATTAAGATTTAAATAAGGTTTACTATGTGGTGGTTAAAAAAAGGGGTAGCAAGAATGGTTTTTTTTATTATTTAATTTTTATTATTAAATACTATTTGCTTTATGTTTATATTAATCAATTTAATCTTTATTTGGTAATTAGTTTAATGTTTAGTTTTTGTTTAACAACCAACCATCTCCACAAAACTAAGTGGCTAGTTGTACTTATTAACATTTACTGACCACTTTACTTGTGGCTATGCTAGTTTTTTCTCAAGGTTTAATAGACAAAAGCTAATAATTTAACGCTTTTTATAATAAAAAAATTGTAAGTCTGCATTTGTATTAATCAACTGAAACAAAAAAGTTACATAAGAAAAGTGTTCGCACCATTTTTGGGCTAAATAATTGGTAAAGGATTTGGCTAGTAAATGAAGGAACAAGGTCTGAAAATTTCCTTATCATATGACCTTAATAAATCTTAATGAGGTTCTATAGCGAATGGACGGCTTGGATGCATAGCAGAGAAGATCAAAGGCCGAAAATTGTTTCCGCCAAAGGAAAATCAGGACCAGAAGAGTGGAAGAGGTAAAAATTTGGTTATAAAAGTTGGAATCCCAACTTCCGTTTTCCGCAGTCCAAGATACGACGGCTCAAAATGTTTCCGCCAAAGATCCACAGCTCGGAAAAGAACAAATGGGCGGAGATCGAAAAGCGAAAGTACCAAAAGATTTTATCATGAAAAGTTGAAGTCCTGCTTTCCACGATCCGTAAAATCTAGGGTCAAGGATGACTTCTGCACAAATCGACGATCCAGAAAAAGGAGGAAGTAAAGAAGGCAGAATTGTATTCGTGAAAGTTGGAAAAGTCGCCTTCCACCTTTTGCTAAAGGCGAAAGTGGAAAGGCGGAGCTGGAAAAGGGACATAAATTTTGTAGTAAAGGTTAAAACTTCCTCCTTCCTTGATCCACAGGATTGACATTCCGAACCATTCCCGCATAGATCAACGGTGCGGAAAGAAAAAGGCGGAGAGGGAAAAAGCGGAAAGTGGAAAACATAAGAATTTGGTTGTGAAAAGTTGAAGTTCTGCCTTCTGCTTTCCACAGTCCACATATTTACCTCAGATCAACGTCTGAAAATGAATCTTGAGGAGATCAACGGTGCGGAAAGAAAAAGACGAAAGGGAAAACATCGAAAAGTGAAAGACACAGGATTTTGGTTGAGGAAAGGTAGAAGCCTGCTTTCTGCTTTCTGTAGACCTCAGACCAATGGCTGGGAAGGTCTCTGTATAAGATTGACGGTGCAGAAAAGGGGAACATGTTTACGAGGTAAGAAGACTTCTTGATATGTGGAATTTGGTAGGCCCCACAACTTTCAACGGCCTAGATCATCCTTTATCTTAGATCTATGATGGAGATTGATTTCACTGGGTAAATTTGCACACTCAAAGTTGGAGGGCACATGCGCGACGGGAAATGTGTGTAAATGATGTGTCCCCTCCCCATTGGATATCACACTAAAAATCAGAGGTGCAAAAGTCAATTTATGGAACATGATGGTGCATATTCCAACGGTCAGGATCAACTCTCAATCGAGATCTATGATATTGGGTGTGCATTTCGTAGTCGAAACATGCACGAGAGATAAAATATTTCAAGGCTACGAAATCTTGCAGACCCCCACACTTTGGAAGGTGGAGATCGTGGCAGGTTTGATCTATGGCTAAAATTGTTTTTGCAATGGGAATAAGCAGGAATTTTATCAAGTCAACGGGTTGTGAAATCAGCTAGAGGTTGCATCTTTGGAAAGTTAAGATGTCTTGTAGATCAGGATCTACAACTAAGGATTATTTCACAGGTGGAAGAAGCAAGGAAGATTGAAACTGTTGCAAGCCATTGGAGAGGTTCTGACTGTCATTTTCAGCAAGCAAGCCTGGGTCCGTGCTGTTAAAATTCCAAAATTGATCCACTATGTGCGTTCTAACGTGCTTTCCTGATTTTTTTTTTATGATCATGGCAAATTTGCCAGATCAGTATTTTGTTAAAATTTTCATTTCCATGCTGCAACTATTTTTGGCTCTGTTTCGAGGTTGGTCTCAAGAGCCTATGAAGCTATAAATATATCCTCAATAGAGGAGGACAGGGTTGGAACCTGTGAGTTTTTTTGTGTTATGCATTTTGAGATCTATCATTAATAAAATTGCAAATCCAAATGCTGGACTATTGCTACGAAGATTCCTGTGTATTTCGTAGTTACAGTATGTTATTTCCTTTCCCTTGTGTATGTCTTTCCTATTAAACTTGCCATTATGTTTTCTTCGTATCTTGAATGAGTGTGTAATATTTTAGAATTCATACATGTTTATGCTCTGGCTATGGTTTCATATATCCAAAAATCCTTTCAACCAAAGTTAATGCAAAATTCATCTTTTCGGTGCTCTGTGTTAATGGACTGTAATTCTTTCTTCTTTATCACCAGACCAACAACATTTTGACTGTGACCGAGTGCTACCTTGCCTTTGTAGAATTTAACTTGTAAACTGTTCTATGATTCATGAATACTTGTGACTCCATATCCCAATTTATGCTTGCCTCGTTTCAACCACAAACATAATCTGAATTTTATTGTAGTTTGATATTCAGCCCTGTTAAAAATCAGTGAGAGATGCCTCTCTAGAAAGGAAGAAGCCAACTCCCTTTCTTAAAGTGGTTCTGTTGTTAACTTGGGATTTACCTTCTGCAACCTTGGGTACAATTCTGAGTACTAATAAATTGGCGCCATTATCAGGGAACAGAAGTGTAAATCAGCTCTGGGAGACAACAAAGATTCCAATAAGAAAGGTTTTTTGTGGGAAAAGATAGACTTCTGCATTTGAAATAGGTTGTATATTTTCCTTGGCGACTCCACTTTGATTTTGAGCAATATTTCAGAAGGCATCCTAGCTCCTAGGAGGTCACATACACGAGGTAACCCTAACACTGAAACATTACTGAGTGTGGAAAATCCAAAAAGATTGCTTAGAAATAAGGGAAAAGAACAAATAGATATTTCTCAGTTTGGTGCTTCATCTTCTCAAGAATTTCATAGCATTCAATATTTTGGGAGGGAAACAAATTTTAGAAGATCCTTGTTAAAACAAAAATCTGAATCTGATTTGAGCGAAACACAAAATAATACCAGTAGGTTAGAATCATATTTGCGTCATTCTCTTTGGCGCAATCTTCAAAACTTATTGAAAACTGAAGAAAGAAACACTGTTATTCAAAACTTGCAGCCTTATATCACACGAACTATTCAAACCCCTCCATCCTTTCAAGCTCCTCCTCTTGTTACAAATGCACCTAGACAAATGGCTACTAGGTTTGATCCATTGGCCTTACCTGCTTTACTGCATGACCTTCCTCAAAATAATACCTAGAAAATTCCCTTCTATGATGGAGATGGAAATTTCATAGCAAGAAAACATGTTGATAGATTTGATGATTATGTGGACTTGGATCTGGTTGATGAAGATGATATTAATATGAGGTTGTTTGCACTAAGTTTATTAGGAGAGGCAAATAAATGATTTAGAGATCTACCTGCTAGGTCCATTGCCACATTTGAGGCTTTCCAAACTTTATTTTTAGAAAGATGGGGTGATAAGACAAGTCCTTTGCAACTGCTTTCCCAATGTACTAATCTTAAGAAAGGAGGTTTTGAATATGTACACGAGTTTTCTAGTTGATTTATGAGGGTATATAACTCTATTCCTACTACTATTAAACACCTTGTAGGCTCTTCAAAACTACACTATGCTGATGCGTTTGATGGTGACTTTGCATTATTATTGAGAGAGAGAAAATTAGCAAGTCTTCCATGTTTCAAGATGCTTTGTAAGTGGAATCTAATATGATGGCAAGTGGAAAAATAAAGCAGAAAGTAGAAACAAGGAAAGCTAGAGAAGAAAATGTACCTTCTGCTTTTGCTGCTGCTTCTTCAAATGATGTAAAATTTGAAATGATGTTGGAAACAATGGAAAAGATGATATATAGGTTGACTGTGGATAATATCCCATTGAACAGAGAACATAATGAAACTCAAATCAGAAACCCAAACTTCAGAAGGTCCAATCCTCCCCCACCTCCACAAATTAGATAGAGGGATATGAGGAATCCTAGAAATACAGATGATCAACAAATAAGGCCGCCTTTTCTTGAGAAACATGTTTCAAATGAAGATGAGGTTGAATCTATTGAGGATCATATTCACCATTTTGGTGACTTGAATCTAAAATATACCTCACAGAGGAAGAACATAGTATGTTTTCCCAGGAGTATGCCAATAATGATTTTGAGGAAGAGTCAAAGCATTACCGAAGAGGATATTTGCATGCCATAGTTGATGTCTAGAGAAAGATCAAATTGAGAAATAGAGATGTTATGGTAAATAAAGGAAGGTTCAATCAAAATCAACCTTCTAGTAGTCAACAAAATACATAAAAGAGAAGTGAAAAACAAAAAGAACCCATTGTATATAAAGAATCAGAAAATAAAATAGAGAAAACAAAAGGAGTGAAACAACCAGCACTGGTGGATGTAGAGAAAGTTGTTTCCACTTTTAACTTGCAGACAGAGCTCTCAAAATTTAAAGTTTCCATTCCTTTCAATGAATTATTAAGAAACAGGGAATATAGAGACAAAATAACAGACATGGTCAAGGGTCAGGAAGAATTTCAACTAGATATCTTAGAGGTGGATGACGATGCTCCTACCATTGTCTTTGGGTCAAAAATTGAAAATGTGGATGATGATGAAGCTCCTCCTTTTTACCTAAGTTTAAATGTACATGATATGATTGTGCACAATGCTAAGATATATTCTGGTGTATCTCATAATTTAATGCCCCAGGGAGTGGTAGAATATGTTTGGGAGTGGAAGTTACTAGACCATATAAAGATTTGTATTCTTTTGATTATAGGAAGGTGAAATGTTTTGGATTGATCAAAGATATGGTGGTAACTTTGACAAAAAATCCATCTAAGATTGTGGTAATGGATGTTGTTGTAGCAGACATTCCTCCTAAATTTGGTGTATTGTTGTCAAGTTCTTGGACTTCTAAATTGAAAGGAAGTTTGCAAATGGATATGCCTTATGTTGCCATTCCTATGGATGGGGGAATAAAAGGTTATACTGTGAAAAAAGATCTCCTTATGTAGTTAGAAACAAAGAAAAACTAGATAATCATGCTATTTATGTTGTTCTTACTGACTTGGGATCTTCCATTTTGTTTAATGAGGGTTTTCCCTGTGATCCTAAAATTCTTGTACCCACTGAAGTTAAGGAAGAGGATGAGTCTGCAAAGAGACAAGAGGCTGTGGAAAAGAAACTGATAGAAGAGGGTCTCTGGACTATGTATTTTGATGGATATGTGGCAAAAGTTGGTGTTGGTGCTGGTGTATACATTATCTCTCCTATCATGGATTTTAAGGCTCTGTCATATAAGTTAACTTTTGAATGTACCAACAATGTGGCAGAGTATGAAGCTTCACTAGTACAAAAGCGCGGATTTTTCCACGGAGGTTTTCCACGTTTCTTACTTTTTGGTGTAAAATCCGATGTAACAGGAACGAGGCGTCGCTGTATCCACACCTAGCCGTTGTTGTATCCACGCATAGACTCTTAGATGTCTCTGTATCCATGCCTAAACTCTTCGACGTCGCTGTATACACGCCTGACTGTCTCTATAGCGACGGAACCGTCTTTTGTTGATTTTGGCAAATAAGTGATATCTGGACATATTTATGAGTTTTTGTGCGATAGGGATAGGTGTCAAGGCCGTAACAATAGTAAAGGGAGAAAAATTAGGGACGTACACAATAAATTCACCTCTAAGGATCATTAGTCATCAACATGACCTCAAACTACAATACGATGCCTTAAGAGGTGATATTTGGTCTCCATGTGCGATATGTAGCATGCACGTATCAACAAGGTCTGGTTATAATATGTTAGCTCTATATTTTTCATACATGTATGCACAAACTCTATTAAGTTTGCCTTTGGTTTTATTATGAAAATGAATTTATTTTTGGCCTTATATGATCCAAGTTTATGCGAGTGCATTGGCATAAAATAATGTTTATGCCAATGCATTGTTTTACTTATAATCTTGCTTAAAAAAATACATAAAAGAGAAGTGAAAAACAAAAAGAACCCATTGTATATAAAGAATCAGAAAATAAAATAGAGAAAACAAAAGGAGTGAAACAACCAGCACTGGTGGATGTAGAGAAAGTTGTTTCCACTTTTAACTTGCAGACAGAGCTCTCAAAATTTAAAGTTTCCATTCCTTTCAATGAATTATTAAGAAACAGGGAATATAGAGACAAAATAACAGACATGGTCAAGGGTCAGGAAGAATTTCAACTAGATATCTTAGAGGTGGATGATGATGCTCCTACCATTGTCTTTGGGTCAAAAATTGAAAATGTGGATGATGATGAAGCTCCTCCTTTTTACCTAAGTTTAAATGTACATGATATGATTGTGCACAATGCTAAGATATATTCTGGTGTATCTCATAATTTAATGCCCCAGGGAGTGGTAGAATATGTTTGGGAGTGGAAGTTACTAGACCATATAAAGATTTGTATTCTTTTGATTATAGGAAGGTGAAATGTTTTGGATTGATCAAAGATATGGTGGTAACTTTGACAAAAAATCCATCTAAGATTGTGGTAATGGATGTTGTTGTAGCAGACATTCCTCCTAAATTTGGTGTATTGTTGTCAAGTTCTTGGACTTCTAAATTGAAAGGAAGTTTGCAAATGGATATGCCTTATGTTGCCATTCCTATGGATGGGGGAATAAAAGGTTATACTGTGAAAAAAGATCTCCTTATGTAGTTAGAAACGAAGAAAAACCAGATAATCATGCTATTTATGTTGTTCTTACTGACTTGGGATCTTCCATTTTGTTTAATGAGGGTTTTCCCTGTGATCCTAAAATTATTGTACCCACTGAAGTTAAGGAAGAGGATGAGTCTGCAAAGAGACAAGAGGCTGTGGAAAAGAAACTGATAGAAGAGGGTCTCTGGACTATGTATTTTGATGGATATGTGGCAAAAGTTGGTGTTGGTGCTGGTGTATACATTATCTCTCCTATCATGGATTTTAAGGCTCTGTCATATAAGTTAACTTTTGAATGTACCAACAATGTGGCAGAGTATGAAGCTTCACTAGTACAAAAGCGCGGATTTTTCCACGGAGGTTTTCCACGTTTCTTACTTTTTGGTGTAAAATCCGATGTAACAGGAACGAGGCGTCGCTGTATCCACACCTAGCTGTTGTTGTATCCACGCATAGACTCTTAGATGTCTCTGTATCCATGCCTAAACTCTTCGACGTCGCTGTATCCACGCCTGACTGTCTCTATAGCGACGGAACCGTCTTTTGTTGATTTTGGCAAATAAGTGATATCTGGACATATTTATGAGTTTTTGTGCGATAGGGATAGGTGTCAAGGCCGTAACAATAGTAAAGGGAGAAAAATTAGGGACGTACACAATAAATTCACCTCTAAGGATCATTAGTCATCAACATGACCTCAAACTACAATACGATGCCTTAAGAGGTGATATTTGGTCTCCATGTGCGATATGTAGCATGCACGTATCAACAAGGTCTGGTTATAATATGTTAGCTCTATATTTTTCATACATGTATGCACAAACTCTATTAAGTTTGCCTTTGGTTTTATTATGAAAATGAATTTATTTTTGGCCTTATATGATCCAAGTTTATGCGAGTGCATTGGCATAAAATAATGTTTATGCCAATGCATTGTTTCACTTATAATCTTGCTTAAAAAAATACCCATAACCTCCTGCTACATGGCTAGTTTACCTTGTCCCACCCTTGCCTACACCCTAGCATATAAGTTTTGACCCCCATTAACCATTGATTGATATAAATTAGTGTGTTAGTTATATGTTTGTGTACATCAACATAGTTCATTTAGAGAATAATTGCTTGAGTAAGATTATGTGGTTGATTGAAGGATTTATTTGTGTGCTTTTTAAATCATACATGAGATTTTAGAGCCATGTTTCACAAAACCTAGGAGAGGGAAAGCCAATAGGCATATATATGTATGGAGGGGTGACGAAAGGAAAATAATATGATTCTTAGTACACTTCGATGCATATTTTGATGAATTTGCACAATTGGTACAAATTAGAAATTTATATTTAGGGGATCATAATGTGTAGGCTACCCTTTTTCTTTCCCCACACAAATTGCAACCACGTCCAATCATTTCTTAATTAAATCATATGGTAACACCTACAAATAATGGATGGATACCAAATACAAGCCCTCCTTTTGTCAATATTGCTAATTGGGGGTTTAATGTATTTAACATTATGTTTTGGCAGTATGTGATGGTGCAGCTGAAAGGGTGGGTAGCTATTTCATTTGGGGTACTCAGGAACCGGCAGCGTATGGGGAATTGGTGTCCATTGGAGGGTTGGGGTTCGATACCAACAAGAAGCTCAGTGCAGCCATTGAACCATTGTGAAAACTTGCATTCACAAATTTGGTATGCTAATCCACAACACAGAGAAATTCAGAAAGAAACATCTCAATGAAGAACCACTGTGAAAACCTGCATTCACAAATTGTATTGCTCTGTTTCTAGTTAATTTTCTGTTGAATATTGACTTGACATGTTCATTACCCTGACTGGTTTCATTTTGAACAAACTCAATAGTGAAGAAACGGCTGCTTGACATATGTTGATGCTAGTGAAATGTGTGGAAAATGTCTCAATCTAACCTGGTGTTGAGCGATTGAGAGAATGTGTGGAGTCGACATGCATTGGGGAACCCTGGCATTGAATCCGTCTGAGCATTTCGATTTCATCTGCAAATTAAATCGTTCAGCAACCCTTGTGGAGGATAAACTATGCGATTTGTAAATTGAATGCCTTAATAATTGTTAACACGGATCTGTTCTTGCCATTATTTTTACCAAATCGTTGGAGGTTTGTTGGTTAATAGTGTAGAGATGAAGTATTTAATCTTGTGGTTGCCAGTATAGCCATGAATATTCAGTTTTGGATGAAGTGCTAAAACTGCTGATGATATGCATTTAGATATCCGTTCATGATTGAAGCCCAGTCTAGTTAGAAATTAGAACACAGAGTTTAAATCATTTACACAAACTACAGGAAGAAGGAGACCCTACATCAAAATCCAAGTTGTGTCTCCGTTGGAACAATGCTTCCAGAGGGTTTCTGTCTAATTTTGAGTTACTCAACATGAATTATATCCATCAAAACCATGACTTTCTGTATGGAAAGAGTTGATTCCATCTTGTGAAGGGAAATTTGCTCCCAAATTAGACACCCTGGGGTCTATGAGAGGTTTCATCTTGTAATAAGGATTGCTTAATATCTCTCCTGTTGATGGATCCATCTCTGTCTAGGTTGTTTTCTTTTGCTTTGCCCCACAGTACGGTAAAAAGACCTGTGATGATAAAATTGATCCCAATAAACTGCAGATGAAGCAAAGTTGTTAACAAACTGTCAAACGGCATCCAAATTCAAATGATAAATATAAAAGGGAAAGATATGCCTGCTGACCTTCCAAGATAAAATTTTATGTGAAGGATGGCATGTTCCAAGATTGCAATCATTATTGTTGTTGTGGGGTGAAACAATGCAACAAAGATTGGTCCTTTTATACGGATACAGTAGATCTATACAAAGTATCCAAAACTGGTACATAATCCCTATACCAGAGTGAACACGATTTAAAACTTGGCATTTATCAGGATTTCAACAAATGGAACTGGAAAATATGTTTAAGCAATAACTACAATGACTAGACTCTCACAGAGAAGAGAATGCTGAGAAGCCCAATGTCCCACTTTAACCTCCAAGCAGAGGCCTTTGGCTCAAAGATTAAAGCCACAAAAAATGACAGCACTGTTCCTTGGAATAACATGATTGCTGTTAATGAGAGTTGAGCTGGATATTTACTCAGCACTGGAACCTGTAATCAAAACAATATAAAATCTGTCAATGATAATATGTTATATTTTCACTCTCATCTGTGGTGGTTTTTATATCTATCTATGTACATATGTTCAAGGGAGGGATAAACACCTGAAAGTAACCCAGCCAGACAGAAATAAACAGCCCACAAACACCATTATGGCCCCGAACATCCATGTGCTGAGTATATGCCCATTAGGCTTTGCGAGGACTACAGGGCCCTTGTAGAAGATCATAATCATTGCACCACCAACTCATTCAAGGTTTATATCTTTCCTTAATTGGCCAACTCAAAATAAAAACATAATGTTGTAACCTGCTTTGACTTGACATAAACTGCTTGAAGCAACAAATTTAGTGAAAACAATGCATCATCTTCACATTATTTTCCATCAAGAACAAAAATCACAGCTTTTCGCAGTGCCTCGACATGCATGCTCAAAAGGGATGTCAATATCAACATCAGTCTTGAAATTAGCAAAGACCAGCAAACCAATTGTGTGCTGTTAAGTTCCACTGGAGGACAACTTACATTGATGAGGGTAGAAAAAATATTCTCTGCCATTTTGATTTTTTCAAATGCATTTGAAGAATGAAAAGCCACGAGAAGAACTTCCAAATGAAATAGGGATGGAAGACTTGCACAAACTTCTTGGATATTTAAGCACCCTGAATATGTAGCTTTCACTTTCTCAACAATAAAACCAGCGTAGCCTTTGCAGATTTTGAGTCTTAAGGAGTCATCTCCCAAACTGGACCCTGTGGATGTCCTTATAATAAGAATGCGAGCTACAATAACAAGAGCATCATCAGTATAAGCAAACCTCCCATCCTCTATCTTCAGAACTTGATTTACTAGGTGTTCTTCAAGTTTGATGGATAAGGCATGCCTCATAACAAGTTCATGTAACAGGTTAAAGCATGCTTTGTGAAAATGTTCAAGGAAGTGTTTTTCATAGGACATATCTGAAACACCAGCCCCCTCCATTCTTTCATCAACTGAAAGCTATGGCTGTAGCATTCGTAAAAGAGCACTAACATGTTCTTCATTAAGTTGGTGACATGCTTCTTTGTAAATAGAAGAATGCCAAGTGATATTAATAAATTATCCATAATTTACAGTGTTCCTCTTTCAAGTGATATTAATATAGTTGCTGCTTACTGTATCTTTCCTTCATGGTAAAGCCTTTTGATGAAATCAACAAACGAGATATCAAGTCTAACTGCTGCACTAGATGAGTAGTTGGTGTTGTTGGCTTCTTTTTTTCACCCAAGGTAGAAACGGACAATTCTTCCCCCTCATCTAATCCTTTTGTCATTAGTTAGAATTGCCATTAATTAAATGTTTATTCACTGCCATTGAGACCAAAAAAGTATGGCTGCCCAACAGACCTTTCCTTGCTTTGTCTTGCTATTTGGACTTGCTATTCTCCAAGTAAAATTGATGCCAGGTAATTCTCATGCAAGTTAGAGAATAAACATGGAAAAGGCAGCTTTATTTTCCCACTGAAAATCTTCCTATTCTACTCACAACTATAGCCAATCATTTAGAGTGAACAATGACCCACTGAACAAAGGTCAAACCTGGATATGAAGCTGACTTACACTTTCTCTTTCCACACATTTGGGAAACATCAATTATCCTTTCTTCAACTAAACTTTAAAAACCAAGATTTTCCTTAGCTATTTTAACTGTAAATGGGGAGAAGCACAACCAAAGTTTGGACCCAACTTTGCCCAAGAATAGCAAAGGGAAACCCATAGTTAGGGTCTCTAAAAACCGCAGCTTCTGCCTAGAGAGTTCGCCATAGTCATTTTATTGATTTCTGGAGTAATTTTGCTGTTTACTTGTCTCATTCACGTAGGCCTGTCAAATACATCTTCTATCAGCACTCTAACCCTCAGCAGTCATTTGTTATCTATCCATTTCTACACATGGTATCCTACAGATTTGTCCCTGTGACATGTTTACACCAGTTGTATGGGGGTGCTTTTCCTCATTTTTGGCAGAGCAGATCAGAGATGGATCAGTCCTTTACATTGAGCACAGAGATTTTATATTTGTATGTGATGGCTGTACGAAGATCTTCTTATATTTTAGTCTGTTTAAATTTGGCTTTAGGCATACCTGTACACGACACTTGGTATCATAGTTTGTTGTTTTTGTAAATTGAATATTCTTTATGATATCATTCTTTACAACTATCAGCATTCTATAGTTCCAAGCACATACTAAGAAATGTCATGGTTATAATAAAAAATGATTATGTCTATGTGGAATAATTGTGTTTTTTGTCTTATGATTTTCAGTGGAATGCTTTGTATGTTGAGAACATGCTTAGAGTGGAGAGCAGTGCTGTCGGGGAAATTATTGGCAGTAGAATACTTATGGCAGTGGTGGACAGGCTTATTGAAATTGATGTAAGTAACTGGGCATATTCAACAGAAAACCAATGTGCATCATTGATATTTCTCATTTCTAAAATTTTGGTTTTTATAATGAAATTCTAAATTTTTGGACCATTTGTGTTAGAAGGTTGTCTAGAATCTAAATGCCCTTCTTATTGTATTTGAAATCTAGGTTGAAATAAAATGGGAACACATTTTACATGAAGACTCAAGCAAGGTCTACATATTTGACATGCAAATGTTGAATTGCCAAAGTCTTCTTCTATGCAGAGTCTGGGGGGTGTTGCAGATAAGATGGACATATTAATGGAAATTACTTTAGAGCATTTAAAATTATGTGCTGATGAGGGTCGTCTGTCACAGGTGAAATTATTATTTATTTAGCCAACTTGAACTGTATTGTTGGTCAATTAAAGTTGGTGGTTTTTCAAAAACATGCATAATTGATCTATTTTTTTCTTGACATCTAAATTTTTCCCATTGGTTTTGTCAATAGGTCTATGATACACTCATGCACTCATTTCAATCAACTATTTTGAATACTCACAAGTCTAAGTTTACACAGGTAATGTCAAAATGTTTGGTTTTCAAAGAGTTGATGGAATGTTGCATTGATGCTTTCTTGTGCTGGATACTTCATGGATTGTATTAGCTGTAAATATCTTTTAATGCGACATGTTAAAACTTTTTCACATCGAATGGCATGTCTTGTAAGGCATTCAATTAACACTTTTAAATTCTCAATAGTGGGTCCCCATTGAACTTTGAAGTGGAATTTATGTTTTGCATGCAATTTTGAGTTGCAGATAAAATTAAAGACCTGCCTGGAGCAATGACTTTCCACAGACCTGCCTGGAGCAATGATAAAATTAAAGACAACCATGCACTATGCCTTAAGAATAACCAACCCCTTTCCTTCACACTATGCTCTTTGTATAATGTTTGAAGCTGAGAGAGTATATCTAGAATGATATTTTCCAGTTGTGATAGCTCCCCTGTATGGCCAAAATGAACATTATGGCGTAGAATTCTGCTAAGACTTATGAAGTATTCAATTTCAAGCAACTTGTCTTTGCCTAATTCAAGACTCCATGGAAAAGCACCAGCTTCCTTAACATCAATATCTGATAGAGTGATCCAGCCAAGTACAAAACAATATCTTTCAAGTATAAGCTCATGCACTTGGGCAGCTTCCCTATTCTGCCACACTTCCAAAATGTGACAAACAACAGAATAGAGATCAGACCAATTTAAACCTAGAT
>LPNX010372343.1:0-62471 GCA_001517045.1 Pseudotsuga menziesii | reverse complement strand
TGAAGTTCTAAATTCTAGATCCGTACTCGACAATACATATAAAGGGAAGAAAATAAAATAGAGTATGACCTAGTTTTCCATGTTGTTGCTTGTGTATATCTTACTAATTGTTTTTCTAGTCAATATTCTAAATATGATTAGGGGTAGTGTCCTCATCCACAGGTTCAATATTACAGTGACTATATGAGCTAATAATTTTTCATGGTATTAGAGGTTTCAGCCAATTCCTAGGCATTTCCAGTTCTTGTTGTTTCTTGAAGTTGAGAAAAAATCTCCATGTTCTAGCCACCCATTATCAAGATTGGGAATTAATAAATTACTATGCCAATACATAAATTTGTTACAGTAACAAACACATTGACTGCTATATAATTAAATAACTTTGTAGGTCACTCTAAAATGGAGACAATCTCTTACTAATATGGTAATTCAACACATGCACAATATATGCTTTATCAAATTATAAATAAAATGGTTAATAATTTCAACATACAAATAATGCCATAATTAGATAACTTAATAGGTAAGAAATTTCTTGCAACAGCTATTGTTCATGAGATGAGGTAAACCTTGATCAACTCAAATATTAATACAAATTAAAAAATTATAATAATAAAATAATGTAAGGAATCTAAGTTTAATATTTAATAGGAAGATATGTTTCAACTTTATGTAAATTTGATTTTATATAGCTTATATTGATAATATTATAAAAAAATGGTGAATATAAAGATTGAAATGAGTGAATTAAGTAATTTTTTGGTTTTTCATTTTTTGAAAACTCAATCTTATTGAAGTTCTAAATTCTAGATCCCTTGTATAATTCTAAATTTAATGAAATATGTGTTCAGAGCTTGGCTTTTCAACAGTCTATATATCCTTCTTTTCTATATCAATCAACAACTGTCTATCTATCTAACAGGTCAATCGATCAATGACCAACCAACCCTTTACAATACAAGATATATCCCTTTATAGGTAGCCCGAAGGTCTTGCCATTACAACACTGTGGGCCCATCCCAACAGTAACCCAAACCCTAATTAGTGACAGTCGATGTATGTGTACTTGAGGTAGCCGCTTTCCGTCACACCACAGCTCTTTGCGGTCTTCCATGCTTCCCGGCACTGATCATTGGTATTGTGCACCGCTTCCTTTCTGTCCTTCGTCTTCAATGTCTCAGCCTCGTTGCTCCTTTTCCTTTATGAGGGTAGATGAGCCCTCTTGTCTTCCGCCGCTGCCTTCAATGCAGTGGGTGAGCTCTCTCATCTCGGCCGCTCAAGTACCGTCACCTTTCTTGACTTCTCTATCTTAAAAGTCGCGGTTTCCGGCTCTGCTCTGTAGCTGGAAACCTGCTACAGAGTCGTAACTCCACTTCTTCTATTTCCGCCAAAACTGTCTGTCCACCAAAAATAACAGCTTCTTCTGTAGCTGCGGTACCCTAATCCAACAGTAATTAACAGCTCCAACAATTATTATGTCAACTGTTAGTGCCATAATTATCCAATATTTTATGGGTCACTTGATATATTACTCTTGCATTCTATCGTATCAATCCTTCATCACAGAGGGGTAGTATGGTTTCTCTTCTATAGTTTCTTGAGGTTCAATTTAAACTATTATAAATGTTCCTTGAATAACCTTGTCCTAAGCAATGTAGTCCACTTGATAAACCTGATTCACATGTCGTCTACTATCTAGGTGGATCTCTGTGGCCTTTGTGATAAGTGAGCCATGTATCATTAAGTTTCAACAAACATGGGTGGTTTTCTATTCCATTTAATTTCAATTTATAATGTTTAAAATTAGAAAAAAATGTTATTTGTTGGGAAATAATATGGGAAAGGATTATCAATATCAACCAAGGATTTTTTATCTGGATATTCTATTTTCTCAAGTAATCCAGGACCATGTAATTTGAAAGGGAGTAAAAGAAAGGGAATATTTAGGGATCATTAGGACCAAAAGAAATATATAGGAAGAAGTCAGTGAGGGAAATGAGAAAGATTTATTTCAAATAACCAAGCATTTGGAAAAGCTTCAGGATATTTAATATTTTTTTATAGACATATATATTTTATTTACGTCTATAAACATCTATATTTTATTTACGTCTACTTGTTTGCCACCTTTTCCTTCGCATAATCCTCGTATCTCACCCAAAAGACTTATTTCTCAAATATTTCCATCTGTAAAATCACCCCTAACAATCCTTGAAATCAAAATAATTATCCTATCTCCATTACTTTAATGTCTCCTCCATGTTGCTGAAAAAAGTAACATCTACCTGCCCCATTCTCGACCTTTTATTTGTCCACGTCCAAGTATTCCCTAGCTGGAAAAGCAGTCTTGTCTTCAACAAAACCATCAAATGCACCTCAGATATATAAAAGCCAATCCCTAATCCAACCCATTTTATTTTTAATTTTATTTGTTTCTCTTTCTTCGTGAAGTCCCAACCACGACCTCCATTTCTTATCGCATCCCATAACTTAATGACTAAATTGGTTTACCTGATTTCCATCCCTCAATGTGTTTCTCATGCTCGGTTGATTTTCAATCTATAGTCCTTCATTCTCATCAATACGTTTCAATGGTATGGAAGGCATTGGGATCCATGGAAATATAAAAAAGTAGAATGGAAGGATGTGTTTCCATGATCTAAAATCTAGACAAGGTTCTCATGGACACCTTCATTATTTCTTGCCATTCTCTCACAACCAACTCCTAATTGATAGGATCATACATAAAAGGTGACCTCACCATTCTATATCGATCGATCTTTAATAGCCAAAACATTATTTCTTGGAATATTTGAATCTTCTAGTAGAGAAGAAACAATTTCATAAGTGGATGCCATGGGCATATTTGAATGTAGTTACCTTAGTCTTAGAAAGAAGCAGATGCAACAAAGGCTACATGCAGACATTGATTTAAAAAAATAAAATAAACAATAGAAAAAGATGGGGATCAGAACACCTATAATAGAGAATACACCTAGAACAAAAAGAGGGGAGGATAACATTAGATAGCCTCAAGATTGGATCATTTGTATTTTGAGCCCGATCGTCATTGGTGGATCAACTTGAACATGAACTTGTATATTTATACCTAAATATTCTATTGGATCCCATAAAAAAAAATATTTAAAAACTATTGGCAAGATTTCATGGTGTATACCCATTTTGGTATCACAAGAATAAAAATGTAGTTTAATGCAACCCATCCAGAATGGAGAGGATGTAAAATTTATCATGAAAATAGATTTACTGAAATCCCAAGATCTAGATGTCTCCGATCATTGTTGTCTTTCACCATATCTAGAATATCGTGAAAGAGGAGGTGATGGAGGTTTCAGAAGATTCCATATTCTCATATTTTGTTCTCCCAGATCCAGATGTCTCCTCCTTCTTAGTATCTAACCCCCCCCCCCCCCCCCCCAAAAAAAAAAAAAAAAAACGAGGATAGAAGTGAGCATCGACCCATATGCCTTTACAATGTTATCTATAAAGTAATTATTGAAATGACTGTTAATCGTTTAAAGTGACATTTCATATCTTGATATACATGGATCAAATTAGGTACGTTGAGAGTACACAAATAATTAATTCCATTATCTTGTCCCATGAAGTCATACACTCTCTCAAAACATTGAAGAACATTGGCATGCTCATTAAACTTTACATGTGTAAGGTGTTTGATAAGTTAAGTTGGTAGTATATTGAGAAATTTTTATTGGCATTTGGATTCTCTGAATGATGACCAATATGGATCATGACCTGACCTAAATATTTTTATTTTCCATCATGATTAGTAAGGTCCCTTCCTCTACTTTCTATCCTTCTTATGTTATTTAGTAACACAATCATATCTCACCTTTTCTCTTCATTCTCATGGTCCAAGGCCTTAGTTATAACATTAAGGAGGCTTGTAAAATGAGAGAGCTCACCATGATTATATCACCCTTGGCTTGATCCCCAAGTATGATGATGTAGTTATTTGACTATGAAGCCCCAAGAGGATGAAACTTGTTGCATTTTGTAATTAATTATAAAACAAATTATGACTAGCTGTCGCTGAGGAAGAACTCTAAGAAAAGCGGGGTTTCATGTATTCACTAGAGATAGTAAGGGGGTTGTAGATGGCCTACGGGGTGGGGGCCATGTTAAAACCTTGTTTTGACCTTGAATACATCAAAGAATCCCTTATGTGAATAATAGAGCCTAAACAACTTTTGTTAAACTTAAACCTAATTTAAGAGTTAATAGCGGTTAAAAATGTGATTAAGTGGGAGTTAATCAATTTGAAATGTAGATCATGGGGAAGGGAAGTATGATGAAAAAGTAGAATTTGTTAGGATTTTAAAAGTTTTTATACCAAAACAAAAGGATCTCTGAAAGAATAACAGGTACAGAAGAAAAAAAGAGAACATAAAGGTTTATCCTAATAAACCCTTGTGGGGAAGAAAAGAAAAAAAACTTCCTCTATATAGACTTCAACCAACTATAGTGTTCTTCCTCTCCTCTAGATGGAATGCTCCTTCTCTCTCTAGCACAACTGTTTGAGTGTTCTTCCTGCCCAAATGAGGAACGTCCCACTCCTATTTATAGTAATTACATGAGAGGCTCAATAACCCAACATGGATGACTTTTCCTTCTTTCCAGGGCCAAATTTCATCACAAGACTCAAAAATACATTTCACTAATAATTTTGTGGGCACTACTCTTACAATGATGGTTTTAACTCAAGACTTTACATGACCAAATACCTAAATGTCATCCCTAATCGGAGGAACACCATATCCAAAAGGGGTAGCAATAATAGTAATAATATTAATACAAAATAAAGTATATTCTGTAGTTACATTTTTTTAACACTCCCTCTTAACAAGGAAGGTATTCTACAACAGTACATTTGTACAACTCACTGATGCATCTATATGGCCTAGGAAGTTTTCAAAATTACATCAACATCATCATCATTTGTTGAATATCATCATCATGGACACCTCTAGCATCATCTCGAGCATCCACATCTCTAGTATCATCTCAAGCATAATCATCTCTGGTATCATCTCGATCATCATCATCTATGGAATAATCTCGAGCATCATCATCTATGGTATCATATTGAGCATCATCATCTCTAACATTATCTTGATCATCATCATCTATGGTATCATCTCAAGCATCATCATCTTTGGTATCTTCTTGAGCATCATCTTGAGCATAACCTGCACGATACTTGTTATAGTTGAATCACCCACAACATAAGCAAATACTAGAACATCATAATATACAACTGAATGCAGGAACTCGTCTAGAAGTGAATGCATGAAAACTCTCCATATGAGAACGCTATCATCCGGAGGATGATCCTCAGCTGGTAAGTTCTAGGACCACTCTCAATAAGAAACTGTTCTTTTCCATAGGTCCATTCTCAAGTAGGATATTGCCGTCTGTAAATGAATGTAGGACCACTAACCATATGAGAGTACTATTGTCTATAGGACCGTCCACAGATGTTAAGTGCTTGGACCACTCCCAACAAGAGAGTGTTTTTATCTGCGGGTCCATCCTCAAGTAGGATAATTTAGTCTTCAAATGAATACAGATCTTGTTTAAAAATGAATGTAGGACCACCCTCCATATGAGAGTGCTATCAGCTGGAGGACCATCGTCACTCGTTAAGTGCGAGGACCATTGTCAACAAGAGAGTGTTCTTGTCCGTAGAACCATCCTTATGAAATGAATGTTAGGATACACTCGTCTGCAAATGAAGGTTGGACCTTATCAATATCTGATAACCATACTAATAAACTCAACTGACCATTTCTATTCTTGCATACTAATATGATCTCATTATCAATAATAATGTTATCATCACTCCCTCTTTGCAGAGAGGTTCTTTTGGACTACAATAATCTTGTCTCAAAAGTGTTCAAAATTTACACTAGATAGAGGCCTAGTCGACACATCATCAAGTTTATCCTTTTTAGGAACATACTAGAGCTTCATGGCTCCTCTCTGGACCATATACTAGATGTACCGATACTTTATCTTATATGATTTGACTTATCATGAAACATTAGGTTCTATGTTAGCTTGATGCAACTATGGTTTTCGTAATAAATATGAGTTGCATATATCTCGGTGTCAAACAATCCCGCCAATAGTTTACAGATCCATATTAATTTTCTACAGGATGAACATGCTGCAATGTACTCAGCCTCAGTTACTGAGGGAAACACTAGTTTTCTTTCTGCTAAGCCATGAGATCATACATGATCCAAAATTGAAACAATATTATGAGGTTCTCTTTTTGTTGGCACATCAACAAGTTTCTCCTCTGTAGGAACGTACTAGTGCTTCATGACTCCTCTTTGCACCATATACCATAGCTAGCATTATTTATCTCTATATTATTTGAATTATCATGAAACATTAGGTTCTATGTTAGCTTGATGCAACTCTAGTTGTCACAACAAATATCAATTGCATATATCTCGGCATTAAACAATACTAGTAATAGTTTATGAAGCCATGTTGATTTTTTGTAGATTGAACATATTGCAATGTAATCAACCTCGGTTGTACTAAGGAAAATAATTGTTTGCTTTCTGCTAAGCCATGAGATCATACCTGATCCCAAATTGAAACAACATTATGAGGTGCTCTTTATGTCTTCATCACTTCCTTCCCAATATGAATCAGTATAGCCATAAAATCTGAACTCATCATTAGTTGGATATATCAAGCCACAATCCAATGTACCTTTTAGGTAACTCATCACATGTTTTGCTACAAATAGATGAACATTCGGGGATCCATCATATACTAACATAAGGTTTTCACAACAAAACATATATCTAGTCTTGTATTTGTCAATTACATTAGTGAGCCAATAGTATGTCTCTATAATGTAACATATACTCTTTTTGAAAAATAATAATTTAGGAGCTTTAGGTTTGTCACCATAGGAGTGTTGATTTATTTGCAATCCAACATCCCAAATCTCTTTAGGATCTCAAATGTATATTTTCCTTATTTTAGGAAAATCTCATCTAAAAATTGCCATACTTCAAGGTCTAGGAAATAATTCATTATGCCAAGGTCTTTCATCTCAAATTATGCTTCAAGTTTCTTCTTACTTTTGCTCATGAGATTCTTGTTTCCTCTCAAAAATATATCATCTACATACAACACTAATATCATGATCCCTTCATCTTCAACCTTATAGTAAAGGTTGGAATCAACTGTACTTTTTGTAAATCCCAAATTCATTAGGAATCAATCAATTCTTTCATACAATGCTCTAGGTGTTTGTTTTAACCCATATAGGTATTTAATAAATTTGCATATGTGTGTCCCCTTGTCATGAGTCTCAAATATTGTTGGTTGTTCAGTATATATTTCTTCTTCTACGACACCATTTATGAAGGTTGTTTTACGTACTTTTGATGTAGCTTCCATTTCGTCTTGGTTCCCAAGGAAATCATAGTTCTAATAGAAGTATATCTTGATACTGGTGCAAATATTTCTTCATAATCAATTCCATGTCTTTGTGAAAATGCTTGTGCAACAATTTTTGCTTTAAATTTTTCAATACTTCCATCTATTGAATGCTTTGTCTTGAAAATCCACTTTGAAAAAACTACTAACTTTTCCTTTGGTATTGGAACCACATCCCAAACATTATTGTTTATTATAGAATGGTATTCTTCGATGATGGCCTCCATTCATTCCTTCTTCTTTGAAGCTTATTCAAAACATGTGGGTTATTCATCAACAAGGTTTCCCATTAATGCCAAATAGTTGGAGTAGATTTTGAACTTCATCATATCCCAATTTTTGGTGGTTTTGGACATAAGCATGAAAGGTGAACATGCTTGGGGTAACTTATGCATTTCACATGAATAATCCATTCCCTTCCTCCACCATTCCCCATTCCCCATTCCCCCTTTCCAAACATGCATGCAATATATATATAACTCATTAGTAAGATGTTTTTAGTTTAGACATGCAAGCAATACCATATATAGCATTTTGACAAGGATTTGACTCACTCTGAGAAGGATTTGACTCTGGTATCTACATCCATAACCATATTATGACAAGGCTGCATCCATTTCATGGATAACAATGGTTAGCTATTTGATTTATTTAATAGGTCAAATCATTTTTTTTGCTTTCCAAGATTCTATTATATTTATATTCAACATTCTTTAAACCCTAAAAACTTGATGTTTAGAAAATTCAGTGTATTGAATGCATTATGTTTTTTCATTTTGAAATATTGTTCTTTCCAGGATTTTAGAATGTCCTTAAATGAAATATTTTTTTCATGGGAGCTGAATTTATGTCACATGAAGTGTAATAATGGAATATAGCCTAGGTTCCTCTTTTTTATTGATTTAATAATTTATTTCCAATTGTCACATATTTCAATTAATTAATTTATTTGAAAGGTCTTTGAAATGTCATGTTTCAAGAAGTGTAGGAAATGGTGTGTTATGGTATTTTAGGCCACCCAGTAGGAAACTCAATACTTTATAAAAATACATTTATGGAAGATATTGATCATCTTTGTGTTGATATTCAATGAGCTACAGATGATAGAGACCAATAGTGTGCAGAAATCCAGAATTTGACATCAAAAGTTGCAAGATACAAGGAATGCAGCGGGAAGTCCACTACAAAGATTCAACAACTTGTTACTAAAACAACAACTCTATAGGTAAGCATATGGGAGGAACTAATTCCATTTATGACTCTAAAAGTTGGTATTTTTAATCATTAAAAAGTGAAATGTCTAAAGAGTAATGGTGTTATTATGCAATAAAGTTTTTCCTCTCATAATCATATGCATTCAATACATGGAGTTGTGTAAACATTAATTTCTTAGGGTATAAAAAATGTTGAATATAAATATGATAGAATATTGGAAAGTACAAAAGAAGCTTTGTCATATTAAATCAATCCAATAACTACCATTGTTATCCACTATTGGTCATCACAATAATTTAATGTAATATACCTCTGAATTCAAGATAAATTTTAAAGATAAGACTCGTTAGGCCAAAAAAGGTATTCACACCATTGTGAAGGAGATAACATGATAATGGGATGCAAGTATTGACTTTAAAAGTTATCCTTGATTTAAACAGAGTAAAAATTTCACCTCTATCCTTGCTCCTTTTTAAAGTAAGGAATCATTGCAAAAAAATTGATAAGCATCTAACGGGTATGTACCAATGCGGCATAAGAGAAAAATGGCACATAGAGAAGAAGGACATAGATATTAAGACAAAATTGCTTGGTTTAGTAACTTCCAATAAGATCTGATATTAGTATCCTTTATGCCAAAATATACTTCCATCATAAAAAATGACCTACCTATGCCATTTCTTACACACATTCACCAAGAGGTTAACCACTTTCTCTTTGCTCAAGGGTGCCACAAGTTTCCTCAAATATTCTTCGAAAACATGAAGTGACCCACAATTTATTTTTTCATCTAAGTTTCACTTCATGCCATCTCCACTTTGCTCCATTATTTTTCAAATAGTTCCATATTGTACTGATTGGAAGTAATAGCAGATAACCTATACTGGAAAACACATTAAAACCATCAAATATTGTACCCTATAAATTCAAATGCTTTGTATAGAGAAACCAACCTATTCGAACCCAAGTGAAACCCACCTTCAATCAATAAAATATTGAACATCAAGTCCAAATTCTACTCTATATCCAAAGTAGAACCAAAATAGAGGAATCCAATTGAAGGGAGCCTAAAAGACCACTAAGATATAATACCTAACTTCTTCAGAAAATTGCTATAAAAATGCAAATATGAAACTCTTAACTAATTCAAAAAATACAATATCACTAAAAGGTTCACAAATATGGATGGGTAATATGGATTTAAAATTCCTAAAAAAATGCAGATTCCCGATTTGTAAACAAAAATTGTGACCATAAAATACCACCCAAATATTATGTCTATGACTTCGCTCGATCAAATACACATGTGATGGGGCATAGGACTCATTTGTTTAACCTTGTTTATTGGGTTTTAGAATATGTTCTATTTTCAATTTCCTTTGATTATCCTTTAGCTAAGTTTGGTTAATAATCCTTGACTGGGGGGGATCTATCCACCAAATTATACTAGGAATATCAATTGGCCCCATCCAGGCGAGTAAGTAGATATCCATCATATGTATCAAGGGAACTATTATATTCAATATGTATCATATTCCAAGACACATATTGTACATGGAGATTAAAATATGAGCAATTGTGGAGAGATTAACATACCTAATGTACCTAAAGGAATCCAATTTGTTTGCATATTTTCACCAATCTTGAGTATGGCATGGGTGGTGGTAGAATTGAAAAGGTCGCCAGTGGTAATCATACATTCATATTGGACCAGATGATTATCTAGATTGTTTCATTGTTTCTATTGCGTTGCATTCCTATCATTGTAGTCAAGATAATTTAAAGTTATCACAGTGTTTCGAATTACCAAGGAATTCACTACACATGGCATCCCCAAATTTGACATCATTGCAGAGGGCCTCATCAACTTCAATTTTTTTGCATACATCCTAGAAACCTCTAAATTTATTTCCCTCCTTTTCAGAAGTCTCTAATTCTTCCGTGTACAAAACTTATTGGCCATACGAAATGCCTCTAAGGGTTTTTCCATCAAATTGAGAAACAATATACGGTGTGCCCCAACCGAAAATCTTATAATGTTTCACAATTGTTTCACGGTTTCCTCTGTTATTTTGTCCTAATTATTAATAAAATATCCAAGGGAAATTCTCCTTGCAAACAAAATTCCACATTGTTATCTCTTTGTCGCTACGAATTCTCCTTGTTGATCCATAGATTATGGTATCTAGCTCCTCAACATGGCATAGCGACATCTACCCCTTGGTAGTCTGGTGGTTCTTCCCATGCGAGAAATGAAATTAGAATAAAATCCATGAATAATTAAAGGGATTACCTTTATCTTATGCATCTGCAACATCTTATAGTAGCTCATTCGACAAATATTTCTCCCATTTCATCTAGATTCATAATGCACACTACTCTTTCGCAACGATTGTACCTATTGTACATTGGTTTGATCACATCTTCCGCAACATGTTGTTGGATAAAACCTTTTTTTAAATATGAATAACAGTGTCACTAACAGAGGCGATGACAAATCATATATTATCCCTTGACATATTTTTCTTTTCCATCATTCTATTCACGTTATATGTATCTTGGTCTTTCCTAGCGAAAAAGGGTGTTGGGTCAAATCCTGCAAGAGGAATTCTAGTAATAGATGTTATGAGATCAACGTCTACTGTGATTTTCTTATCGAGAGATAGGAACCCTTCATGAAAACACACAAGGAATTTCTTTACACATGCATTGACTGATGTTTTGTAGCTAAAGTGTGGAATACACATTAACAAGAACAATATGGATTTATCCAATCCTCTCACCCACTCCATCAGGATTATGTGAATAACATCATCCTCAGTTTCTATGATAGTAGTCATATGTCTTTTGATCTGGGAACTTCCAAAGGTAATGGTCGAGTAATCCCATTTTTTGCAAGTTGGGTATAATGTTCATCATCACCTAAACTCATTTGGGTATTATTGGAGTTAGTAACTGCTCCTTTTCATTCTTTCAAATAGTAACCATTGGTTCTTTAGTTGGTATCAGCGAAACATGATTAGGAAATAAGGGGACCCACCCAACTCCTGTTTCTTCATCATCAGTTCCAGGTGTTGTCGTTCCTGGTTTACATCCAATTCTAAACGTTTCCTTCTTGATGGGTCGAGTGGGTTTGTCCGTTAAGAAAATTCTGAATCACTGGTGTCTGTAATTTTTTATTATTATAAGTTCTTCCATCATGGGTGTGGGTGATGGAATATCAATGTTTGACTCTTAAACTGTGTTTTTGCTTGAGGAAAAAATGACCATGCTCAAATAGCTTCGACTCAAACAATTGCAGGAAGATAGTTTGGCAAAGAAGTTAGTCCGTTAAATGCAATTAAATTAGGAATATTTGGCACGAAGATTATTTCTATCAATAGGTTCAATCAATTATTCACTCACACGATCTTGAAATAAATGGAAACTTGGCAGAAAATTCTAAGACGTAGAGGAATCTTGCTAATCATTTCAAGGAAACCTCCAACTAAACCGTCAGTTCACATATCAATTCAATGAGAGTTATTTTTCATTAATGGAATATGGGACCAAAAATAAGGCCGCCAAAATATATTGTTACTTCACATTAGCTATCAACCATCATTTATGACCAAAATCCATCACATGACAACAATTATTCTCTTGCAATAGGCATATATCCTACAACAAAATTCTTCTCTTGAAACAAACATATATCCTATGACACAATTCTTCTCTTGCAACAGGAATATAGTCTGTGACAACAATTTCACACTTTTCAAAACACTCACAAAATTGCAACACTCACAAACTTTGCAACAAAAAACAATCATAAACGTTTTTTCTCTTTTTGAACTATCAGTTGACCAAAGTGAAACTATCATGATAAGACTTTAGCCAAATTTCATTCACTAATCCCTTAAGAGGTCTACTATTTGACTTATGCAATTACATTGTTCCTCCTTCAGTGATTTGAATGACAATAAATGGTCCCAACCAATGTGTCTAAATCTTACCAAGATGCTTCAAAAACTTACTATCATATAGGAGAACAATGTCTCCAATCCGAAACTATTTAGACATAATATGTTTGTCATGACAGGAATTTTGTCACTAGTATTAGAATTTTTTATGATATCATTCAACAAATCAATCTTCCTCTAGTTGTAAAAGAAGCCCTAATATTTCTTTGACAACACCATTGTCTTCCATCTTCGTAATCACAACTATCCGTACACTAGGTACAACATAATCCATCGGCATGATAGCCTCTTCTCCATAAACTAGTCAAAATGGATTTTGGCATGTCAACTTTTTGCAAGTTACACTAAAGGCCCATAATATTGTAGGTATTTTCCGATCCCAATCTTATCATTGAATAGTACAGGTATGTGTCAATGCACTCTCTAGAATATTATTGAATTCCTTGACTGCATCATTTGCTTGTTGGTGATACAGCCTTGTCTACCAATGCTGAATTTGAAACTCATTAGTTAATTTGTGAATCAATTGATAGAAAAAATGTGTTCCTTAATCACTTATCAAAATATTGAGGCATTCAAATTAGGTTACTACATGGTTGAACAAAAATATTTCAGGAGACGTAGTAGTACATTTCTTTATTTGCGCTACTTCATCCCATCTGGTCAAGTAATATGTCATAGTGATAATGCAACATGCACCCATTCTTTTTCTTGATGGACTATTAGTTCCAAAACAAACTTCCCATTTGTCATATTATTTCAAATTGAATTGTGGTACTAGCAACATCTCATTTTGTCACGATGGTTTTCCAGTTCTTTGGCACATATCACAACTACGACAATAAACTTTATCCTAAACATGCATAGTACGTTGCTGCACTCTATGTTGTAAAATATGTCACACTGTTGTTTTTCCTACATATTGGAATATTTTGACACCATTATGCACTTCATTCAATACCATCGATCGCTCATGTTGCAATACACAATGACGAAGGATTTCATCTGGTCTCATTTTGTAAAATTCTCCATCGATCAACTAGAAATATGCAGCTTTTACAGCTAATTGTTGCTTAATTGTAGTATTGAATCCTTCTTTCTCATATCCCATACTTAATATATATACAATATATATGTAGTGATCATCAAACATTTTAATCGCAAACAGTTATCTGTCGGCAAGAATATCATCGATATTTCTAGGTTGTTCTCCACTTTCCAGACTTGATATGTGAGCATATTGGATAGAAATATTACAATATTAAAGATATTTTAACATATGTTTACTGGCTAATTCACATGAAATATAAGTGGAGGCCTAACCACTCAATGGAGAGCAAAAAAGTGAGTAGGAGGCCCAAATATGACATTAGGAGGCATACGTGAAGATTCCAATTCATTGTACCTCAAATTCAATGAGGAGAATGGAAGCAAAAAACATATGATCTGATATCATGGGTTCATCATAAGATTCTCCACACTTGCAATAACAAATGAAAGGAAGGAAGAAGAATGGGGAATGAAGTAATTGGGGCATGTCTCCCAAATGTCGATCCCCATCTCTCAGTAGAAGCAATGCTTCACATAAATATCAATCAATCATAAGTGAAACTGATTAACAAAGCCCCCTCTATATTTTTATAAAATTATCATGACTTGTTTAGCAGGTAGGTGACCCATGCGATAAAGTAATCCACACAAAAACCATAACCCTAGCCACATATGCGCCCTCCTTAATAAACTTGAAAGTAGGGAACTTTGTGAGTTGTCTCCATGTCCATGTCATTCATTTAACTCAGAAATTGCACTTTCCTGGACCTAGAGTTGTTATTTTACCTATGACAACTTTTCTTGGCTTCCCTTCTTTTTGTGACTGAAATCAAAAAGGGAGATTGCTCCCTCCTTTGGTATGATGTTTCCTTCTTTTAATTATGACAACTTTTAATGCCTTCTTCTTTTTTCACTGCACTCCTAAATAGAAACTACGCCCTCCTTTCGTATGATGTTTCCTTTTCAGATATGACTATTTTTTTTCATAGCTTTTGGCACTTTCCTTGTTCCTCTAATTGCTTTATTTTTTCAATCTTCTTGTCAGTTTCTAAATATTCTCCGTTGAAAGTTGGATTTCCCATTACACCCCGCTGACATGGCACTTATTTTACACAAATTAAATTGGTCAATAATTAATAGGAAATAATTAAAATCAAGTACATGCCTTAACAATTATTATTTAGGAAAATTTCCCTAGGATAATTAATTAATGCCACTTACTCCCCCTAGGTGTTTAGCAAGGTCCACACTTTTGTTGGTAAAAATGTGGTGACATCACATACACAAGCAATTTATTGCATGGTATACACCTTAGCAGAATGGTGTCGCAGAGAGAAATAACATAACCATTATGGAAATAGCACACAACATGATGGCAACCAATCATTTGTCAAATGAATATTTTACTGAAATGGTAGAAACTACTATACATATCATGAATAGATACCTGAAAAACAGTGTGAATAACAAAGTCCCTCGAGAATCTTAGACATGTATGGAAGACAATGTTTCTCATTTAAAAGTTTTCAGTTGTGTCGCATATGCTCATGTTCTAGATGAGTTGAGAAGGAATATAGACAATAAAGGATATAAATCTATTTTTTCAGTTATTCTAAAGATACAAAATAATATAAAATTTATGATCATTTCAGAAGAAGGTAATTATTAATCGAGATGTTCAATTTTTCAAGAATGAAGCATGGAATGGAACCATTGTGAAGAATTTCAATATTGTGTCGACGGTTAACAATGATGATATGAGTGACGAAGTGGTTCAAATACCACATGTAATCCAATTTGTTGCAACTACGACCACTCGAAGGACAACTCAGCATGTTTCAACACAAGGAACCTTGACAGAACTTGAAGCTCAAACTACACCAAGAAGCACACCAAGATCTCAACAAAATCTTTTGACGTCCACATCGACAAGTTCAAGGAGCTTGACATCAACAAATCCAATAATTATAAGAATTATGTGTGAAATATATGAGGCTGATACACCAAATTATTATCTTTTTTTTTCCGTATTTTCTCAAAAAGAGGATCCTCTAACATTTAACGAATATTTCGAATATGAAGTATGGGAACAATACATGGATGAAGAAATATAATGCATTGAAAATAATCAAGCATGGGTGATGTTGAATTTACTGAAATATAAAGATGTAATCAATGTCAAATGGATTTACAATACTAAGCAAGATGTTTATGGGAATGTGAAAAAAACAAAGGAAATATTGGCTGCAAGATGGTTCACATAGTAACCCAGTATATACATTAACGAAACTCTTGCACATGTTGGATGAATGGACACAGTCATAAAATTTTTGACCATATCTTCACAAAACAAATGGGTTGTTTATCAAATGGTTTTTAAATATACATTTTTTTATGGATATATTAAGGAGTAAGTGTATGTGGAAAAAACACAAGGCTATGAATTTATAAGACAAGACAACAATGTATACATGCTAAAAAAGGAACTCTATGGTTTGAAGAAACCTCCTAGAGCTTGGTACAATCAAAATGATTTATACCTCATCCAAAATGGATTTCACATAAGTGAAAGTGAACTGACGTTGTACAACTGTTAGTGGATTTTTTTATAGTTGAAGCCATGTCTCACACTCCTATTTCTATGGGATGGGTGAATCCCAATTGATAGAGTACAAACCAATTACCACAATTAGCCTAAGATCTTAAGATTTATTTCGTGGAGTTTCAATCTCCTTAACATCCAAAAATATAACCACAAAACATCCTCGCCACTATCCTACAAACCAATCTTTAATAAATTCAAGCTAGATCTAGTTGCATAGAAATTCAAATTCAAAGTAAAACTTGGAGGGAAAACATTGAAAAGAATTTGGGGGGAAACTGAATTGATTCATAATAGATGCAAATGGATAAATACTTACAATCCTTGAAGGTGCCTTCCTTATCCTTTTCTTATACTCACTCTTCTACCATCCATGCCCTTGATCCCCAAGATCCCTTTTAGTAGAAAATTCATTTGTACCTTTCAATTCCTCCAGCATGGATTTACTCTCACTTTCTATCCTTTAAATTCACCGCATATGCCTTTCTTATATAACATTGGGATTTATGAACCTAGTTACTAAACATGAATGGGGGGCTAAACGTTTTCCATAAATTTTTATTATTTTCATCAAAAACCCACTTTTCATAGTTTTTTCAGGCATTTAATTTGATTTTCAGGATTTTTAGGACAATTAATAAAACTGTTATGTATTATTTCCATTGTAGCAGTCATGGAAACTGGGTTTCGACTCTTAATCGGCCATGGAATTGGACTCTATAGAGAAGTGTTCAAACGTTTCTTCATCATTGAAAGTAGTGGGCACATGAGAGATTCAAAATATCTATTGTTCCAAAATTCGAATCTTCATGTTATGGGAAAAATAAAAATATTTTTTCAGACCATCACTCTCAAGAGTGTTAATTTTATTGTAACATATTCCCACTAATGTGTGAGGTCTGATGATATGTCGAGGATCAAAATAAATTGATTTAATTATGATACTCTTTAATGATGAGGGTAGGATGGTAAAGTAGTAGGATCTTGAGCGTGAGAGTGTTAAGAGAACCTATAAATGAATCAAATCAATAACCTAGATATACAATATCTTCATGATGTGGGTTTACCCATGCTCAACATTAAACACACATGGGCATGACCAATACATAGTGGATCCATGTCAAAATAAAATATTACAAAAATGTATACATGAACTTCTGAAGAGTGCACAATATCCATGTATTTACTATTCATGGTACTTTGACATGGAATTTTAATCTTATGGAACTCGAGAACAACATCGATGGGTGGTACAACTATCTTCCCCAAGGTTTTCAATATAAACCAATGATAGTACGACCTTATATCATGCAAATATATGAGCTAATGTCGAGCATAATAAAAAACCATCTGATTATCATTGATTGATGTATACTATTAAGATATGTCATGTTGGTGTTTTTCTCTATCGACCCAATTTCAAATCCCTTGTTCATCAAAAAAACCAAAGACATCATCCCAACATAAAAGAAATTCATCAGAAACACCTACGATGCCAATTAAGTCTCACCCGATATATCTTATTGTGACTTCCAGAACTAGTTTGTCTAGTTATGTCAAGGAATTTCCTTATCACAACATTATGAGGTCGCTCGACTAAAACTGGGAAGTAGATTTTTGTTTTCATACATTCATTCAAGTAGATATCCTATTTATCTATCAACATATCAAACAGTATGTAAAATAAAGCAGCATACACATTAACTACTATTCCATATGATCATATCATTAGATGTGTGACATATGTAGATAAAGTTTATTCACAATATCTCTACTCGACACATTCATATCAAATCATTCACAATAGATGTGCATTCGACATAAACATAAATATTAAAGACACATAGACACAATGTTTGACGTGGAAACCCATCTGGGAAAAAACAAAAAGGTTCTCTTCGTCTGGCATGAGAAATGGTTTAACACCTTTGGTTAGCGCACAAATATTCTAGACTCTTCTTTTGATACTCTTTACAATTCATATATTATTTTCTCATCTCATGTTCTCTCATTTTTGTCTCTATCTCTTTCTCTTATACTATTCTTCATCATCATCTATGAATATGCCTCTCTAATTGAGCGATGATCATAGATCTTGGATTGATGCTTTTATGCTTTTATAGTTCTTGATTTAATTTTTGACTAAATCTCAACCGTCCCTTGATAGGTTATCTTTAAAATTTAACCCATCCCATTACATCTAAAAATATGAACTATTGGTCCAAATTACAATCATGATTTATTTCCCAAATAAAACTATCACTCCAACTAACATTTTACCAAAAATAGGTCAAAATTTTTGTCTTAACCTACTTTCTTTCTTTTTGTTGTGGTTCCTTCTGTTGTGGTATTTGCTTGTATTGTGACAATAATATTCAATTTTATGACCAAGATTCTGGTTATCTCTTATTTTCTTTTCCCAGGGAGAACAGGACCCCAATACTCACATGTGGCTTATCTAAAGCCACATTAGTTTGAAATCTCAGTCAATGCAACCTTGCTCTAAAAATTTTGAAATATTTTCATGAACCTTTCTCTTTCTTAATGCACATCTTACTGTATTTTCTTGTCCCACCTTATCATCAACATGTTGAATAATACATGTAACCTTTTATGGTTCTTCTTGTAACTCGATGACATGATCCATTCTTTTTTGTTGTTGTGTTCACAATCTATCCACTTGTTGTTGTAATATCTTTAGAACGATAGTCTTGGTCATCTTTTAAGTTTTCTACTATCGACATCTTTTTCCATTCATTTTTTAGTTGGTTAAAGTGTGCATCAATAGTATGCAATTGGTTTGTCACGTGTTCTAGCTTTGTGTAAGAAATCAAGGCTTCCCATGACTAAGAAACTTGTTCAACCACTTTAGCACATATTACTTATACCTCTGAGATATTTTGTATAGCCTTTGTTTCTTCCTTCTATCTATCCTTTGATACCTCCAGAGGTGTACTCGGAGTCATCTTGAATTCCAAATATGAAATCACTTGCGAAGGTTCTCAGTGACCTCACCTAGTCAGGAAATGTTTTCTTTTGAAAACATCTCTATTGTGATTCCTTCATCCGTGAAGTTTCTATAAGTTAGTGTGACAACTGCTTCTAGTCTCTTCTTTTCATCTTGTGAGGATTTTATTTTATTATCAGTCTCCTTAACTATTTTCTTCAACAACAAAACAAATTTCTTTGATTTCTTCATCTATTAAAATATTGCACTTTCTCTTGTTTTCATCTCTTCAATTACAACATTTTGAATGACATGCAGTTGATACATCAATACTACAGCAAAATTAAAAGTCACATGACTAAGAAACTTGATCATGGTATTGATCTCCAATGTTTCTAGTTCAATTGCTTGGCCAACTGCATGAATATTTGTTTGTGTGCTCATCGATGATTTCTCGATGGGTCACTTTTTAGATGGGCCAAAATTGTCCCATGACATAGTTGAATATGGTGCTTCGTCGAAATCTACTCTAAATTATCCTACTGATGTACAAAGTATCAAGAGTCAATCGATAATTTTCTTACCAATCCTGTATGGTTTTCATCCATCTTCTTGTATATTTGGTTTTCTACTTCCTTAATGGGATATGAAATCAAGTTATAATCATCATTTGCAATACTAACAATTCCAGATGATTCGTCGGACTTCATTTTATTTTGACTCTTCTCAGAATTTTCTAAGTGTTTTCTTTTATCCCCAACCTCTAAATCTGTCAAGGTTGTACTAGATTCATATTTACTATTGGAGGGTAAGCTTTGTGGGTTATCATTAGCTGGTGGATCTCGTCCTTGATATCCATTCATCTTCTTCGATGGGTCTTCCTATCACGACTCACATTAAACTGATGTTTGATCCTCTGCAACTGGTACTCTCCATTCCTTAGGCCAATCCTAAACAATGGTATCAATTCCTTTAGTGGATAGTTCAAAATTCCTTACTAACCATTGGTTTTGGGAGTCCTATCGGGGCTAAAAAAATATATGGTGTTCCCCGACCAAAAATATTATAATGTTTCAAAAATGTTTGACGGTCTCCTCTCTTAATTTTTCCTACTTATTACTAAAATATCTAAGGGATTCTCCTTGAAAATAAAATTTCACATTGTTATATCTTTGTCTCTATGAATTATACTTGTCAATCCATATATTATGGTATATGGATCCTCGACATGACATAGGGACATCTACGCCTTGGTAGTCTGTCGGTTCTTCCCATGAAAGAAATGAAATTAGAATTAAAATCCATGATTAATTAAAGGGATTACCTTTATCTTGTGCATATGCAACATCATACAGTAACTTATTCGATGAATATGTCTTCCAGTTCATCTAGATTCATGCTACACACTACTCTGTCACAATGATTGTACCTATTGTATGTTGGTTTGATCGCATCTTCCGCAACATGTTGTTGGAAAAAACATTTTTTGCAAACCGAAAAATAGTTTCACTGATAGAGCCGATGACAAAGCATCTCTTATCCCTCGACATATTGTACTTTTCCTTCATTCTATTGACCTTATCTGTATCCTGGTCTTTCCTAGTGAAAAAGGCTGCTGGGTCAAATGCTGAAAGAGGAAGTCCTATAATAGATGTTATGAGATCAATTCCTACTGGGATTTATTTATCGATCCATAGGAACCCTTCATGAAAACAATCAAGGAATTGCTTTACACATGCATTGACTTATGTTGTGTAGCTAAAGTGTGGCATATGCATCAACAACAACAATTCGGATTTATCCAATCCCCTCGCCCACTCCATCATGAATATGTGAATAGGGTCATCCTTAGTTTCTATGATAGTAGTCATATATCTTTCGATCTGAAGTTCTAGTAAGTTGCAAAGGTAATGGTCTATTAATCCCATTTTTCTCATGTTGTTTATAATGTTCATCATCACCTAAACTCATTTGGGTATTGCTGGGGCTAGTAACTGATACTTTACTTTCTTTCAAATAGTAAACTTTGGTGCTTCAGTTGGTCTCAGTGGAACATAATTAGGAACTAAGGTGACCGACCCAGCTCATGCTCCTTCAGCATCAAGTATAGGTGTTGTCGTTATTATTTTACATCCAGTTCCAGAACGTTTCCTAATTGATGGGTGAAGCGGGTTTGTCCATAAAGAAACTTATGAATCACTAGTGACTATGAAAAAACTTTTGTAAGTTCTTCCTTGATGTGTGTGGGTGATGGAATCTAAATTTTTGATTCTTAAACTGTGTTTGTGCTCGAGACAAAAATTACCATGCTGAAATAGGCTTGACTCAAACAGTTGCAGCAAGACAGTTTGGCATAGAAGTTAGTCCATTAAATGCAATGAGATTAGGAATATTTGATGTGAAGATGATTTCTATCAATAGGTTCAATCGGTCATTCACTCAAACTATCTTGAAATAAATGGAAAGGTGGCGGAAAATTCTATGACATGGAGGAATATTACTAATAATTTCAAGGAAACCACCAACTAAACTATCAGTTCACATATCAATTCAATGAGAGTTATTTTGCATTAATCGCAGATGTGACAAAAAATAAGGCCTCCAAAATATTTTGTTACTTCACATTAGGTTTCAACCAACTATCATTTATGACAAAAATCCATCATGTGACAACAATTATTCTCTTGTGATAGGCATATAGCCTGTAGCACAATTCATCTCTTACGACAAACATATATACTATGACACAATTCTTCTCTTGCAATAGGCACATAGTCTACAAAAACAATTTCGCAGTTTTCAAAACAACCACAAAATTGCAACACTCATAAACTTTGCGACAAAAACACTCATAAACATTTTTCTCTTTTTGAACTATCAGTTGACCAAAGTACAAATAGCATGGTAAGAATTTATCCAAATACCATTCACTAATCCCTTAAGAGGTGTACCATTTGAATTATGCAATTACATTGTTCCTCCTTCAGTGATATGAATGACAATAAATGGTCCCAACCAATGTGTCTAAAGCTTACCAAGATGCTTCAAAAAATTATTGTCATATAGGAGAACAAGGTCTCCAATCTGAAATAGATTACACTTAATAGGTCGGTCGTGCCAAGATTTCTATCACTACTACTATAAAATGTTTTTGATATCATGTGAAAAATCAATCTTCCTCTAGCTGTAAAATAAGCCCTAATATTTATTTGACAACACCAATGCCTTCCATCTCCGTAATTACAACTATTTGTAGACTAGGTACAATATACTCAATTGGCACGATAGCCTCTTATCCATAAACCAATCAAAATGGATTTTGTCTTGTCAACCTTTTTCAAGTTGTGCGACAGGACCATAATACTACAGGTATTTTCTAATCCGAATCATCTCATTGAATATTACAGGTCTATGTCAATGCATTCTCTAGAATATTATTGAATTCCTTGACTGCATCATTCTCTTGTGGTTGATATGGTCTTGTCTACCAGTGCTGAATTTGAAATTCATGAGTTAATTTGTCAATCAATTGATAGAAAAAATGTGTTCCGTGATCACTTATCGAAGAGAATATGTCATATCTAGTCCTTCTCTTTTTGTCATGGTATAGTTTATTTCATTTTTTATCGACCATCGGATTCACATAATCATCCATTGTATAGGTGATATTGTATATATGGTCCATATATCTATATTTTCCTTCATTATTTACCTTCTCGACATACCTCTTCCCTTCTAGAGGATCAAGCAGTGCGACCACCCTTACTTGCATATCCTCAAACGTTAATATTCTCTTCTTAAAATTGATAGTAGTTTGATTATCAATGGCCCAGTCCATCCCTAGAAGCATAGGATTAGAATTTGTATCATCATTAATATCTATTATTTCAAAATATGCAGAAGTATTGACCCCTTCTGTCTTGCAGAGAACCTTTGTCATTCGACCAATAGGAAGCACCTTCAACTAATTAGTTAATCTTTGCTAGAAAAGAGACCACACTAGTCTCATCTTTCCCATACTTTCCCATGTTTTTCTAGTAATAATGTTAACATCATAACCCAAGTCAAGAATAATATAATCCATATGGTAATCACCTATTTGGGAAGTCGTTCTTAGTTCATGACCAATTTTCAAAATTTTCCCAATGTGGTTAACCCTCCTTTCTGGTTGCACATCTACTTGAGGTTCTTCTATCAAAGATGTTAGTTCTTATACAACATCTTTATATGTTGTCGATGATAAACAATTTTTAAATAATTCTTTCAGTTTACTAACATTTTTAGTTGGTTTCTTTTGAAATAGTTATTCGAATCTTCGAGGCATGTCAAATATTGTTCCTTCATTTCGTATAGCAGTAGAATTCGATGCTTGATTTCCGTCGACGAACTCGTGTCAAGTGTCCAAGAATAATTATTTTTCCTTCTGGAAATCAAATGGAATATTATTTTGTTGTACATGTCAAACTCTTGGTTTTCCATATGGTTCTTCTTGGTATTCTCCAGTCGCATCACCTCCTCTTGTCACAACGACAATATTAGGTTCCATAATTTTAACAAAAATATTGTGTATGGTTGGATTATCATTATGTAGCAGGTTCTAGCTTCCCATGTTTCTATCCCGTCACTTAACAATCAACTATGGATATTATTCAACGTTATGATCTAGTTATTTACAATACAAGCATATCGATGTAGTATTAGTACAATCTCTGGAGAAATGTGTTGGGCTATAGGGAAGACCCGGGTTTTTACCAATAAATTCGCACCAATAAAACACCCACAGTGTTGGCCCTTTCGGCAGCAGCCTGCGAACAGGCTACAGTCTCACCCGAAACAGCTATGGGGTGCCGCAGAATCAGGTTTCTGCAAGCAGAAGAGAGGATCTTACTGTACCTTTAGCCTTTAACTATTAATAATCATATAACACAGTGCTTCTATTATCAGGTATATAGCTTTGCATTTAGATAAACAAACAGTTACTTGCTTAACCCTTATCTGGGAATTCACAGCGAAGCTAGTATTTAGCAGTGATCTTAATTTATCAGTTATTTACTTATCAATGCATAAAATATCATAACAGAAACAACACAAGATGTAACGTGGTTCACCCCCAATGTAGGGGCTACATCCACAGAACTGTGTTTTATTCAACTCTTTACAAAAACCACAATTCTTGATCCACGCACTATGCTGCAGATCCCTTCAAGTACTCAAATCCACGCACACAGTAGCCGGCGTCTGCGCACACAGCTGCAGATCTTCCTTATCACAAAAAACCCCTCTGTGCACTCAGCTTGCTTCTGTTCGTCAATTTTCATCAGCTAGGTTTTGTCTGTATTCTCCTATATTAGGTGACATGCTTTGCAATATTTCTCATCGTTTTTGATGGATTGACAAATTTTTCAATATACATTGGCTAGTGTGCTTACTAAATTCTATAAATAGAAGCATTATTCAATCCGAGATCCTTTGACTTGAAAAATTCTACACCAACGAATCCCTTGTGCATTTATAATATTTGGTGCTGATGATGTGAGATAGTTCATTGAGGTTGGACATGAATCTTTATGGTGGCCTTAATTTATACATCATGTACACTAGATTTCCTCCTCTATTTCTTTCCTTCATTGATATTTTGAAGTTTTTACGTAAGGTCGGTGAGCTGCGTCTGTATCTACATCATTCATGCACCGGTTTCATATCAAGCTCAGGAGCCTCGCTCTGAGATACAATATTATATTGCATTAGATGAATACATATATGTGGTTACATCGTCTCAATAAACCATTCTTTATGTTGGATATTCGACATCAAAAAACTTACTTTAGCCATCAAACTTTTCAATCTTTGGTCCAAGTCCCAAACAGAATCCGTAGGAATCTTCTTAACATTTTTTATTTCCATAATGCATTGCGACTCATATTTAGGTTTCTTAAACTAATATATCAATCCCATCGAGAATTGATCTAATTTCTTTTGAGGAATTCCTGCTAGAACCATAGATAATTGCATGTAACAGTCCAACGCATGACTTATAAAGGTTGTTATCATATGGTATTTCTTTATGGCCTCATCTTGGACTTGTCACACTGCTCATATAGCCTCGCATAGGAACCAATGTTTCTCACGTTCCTATAAGACATTTCCATTAAAGATAAACAACTTCATATCATTTTCATCCATGATGTTTACTCTTGGTATTTCTAAACTAGTGGAAATTCCTTGAATGTTATTCCCACTATTGTCTCGTATCTTGCTGCGCGGTTACTGGGGTACTACTTGCTGCGGTGCTAGTTGCTGATTTTGTTGCTAACTCTTTCAGCTCTGAAAACCTGTTTGCTATGCCAGTGAGTGCAGCAAGATGCACAACTGCAAACTGTGATCATTTGTTAGTTAATGCTTCTGTAGACTTTGTCAGATCCTGATCAAGCTCTTCCATCGTCACAGTGGGTTCTTCGTCAATATTTTTGTCCTTCGACGCCTTTGTTTTCTTGCGGGTTTGAGGCTTGGTCACCTTCTCTACCTCTGGCGTCTTGTGCTTATCTAATTGATTAGGATCTGATACAGTTTTGACCGAATCCTCATCCTCTTCTTCATCTCCTCCATCTCCACCCTGGTCATCTCCATTTTGCTGTGACTCACTCTGGTCTTCGCTGTCCTTTGGTGGGTCTTGCTGCTCCGTCTTACTAGTACCTGCACCCATATGGGTAACTAAGGGAACTGGAATGGTGGGTTTTTTTCCTGCATCTTTCAACCAGTCAGTCGACCACTGTTGGACTACCCCAAGGATGTCTGCTTTGGTTACTACATATGGTAACTTAAATCATTGATTCTTTTGATCTACAAGGGCCTGGATGAAAATATGATGCATGTCGGCGCTGAAGTTCACTGTGCCCTCATATTGAGAGAACAACTCAATAGTAAGCCGTGGTGTTCGCAGGATCTCATAGGATATGCTCATGGCGTAGAAGGCAAACACAATATTCGTCATCTGCTAGGATGCTTTGTCCTGCAACATCCAGAGAGATGCGTACCTTGCTGCACCCAACATGCTTGGAGGTGCATCAATGAACTGAGACTCAGTGGGTTCTTTCCACCCGATTAGTGCAATAAGTATTATTAGCCAGGAATAATGAAAGGGTCTACCTTTTTCCTGCGCATCGCGAGCATCTTCAAGGAATTCCTTCGCAATGTACGCTGCCCAGTTGTAACTGTAACCTTCGGCACAGTTCATAGCAATTCTGATAACCAGGGTAGGCACTTCATTTGGCCTGCACTTTCGCATGAGCTTGCATGCTAAGAGCTCAGCTGCGAAGAAAATGTTCTAGTGTTCAATCGCGGAAGTGTGATACCCTCCTTTCCCCTTCGTCAGGCCGAAGCGGTCCTTCATGCTTTGTGCGAGCTTCGTATAATGATGCTTTGAAGGAAATTCAGTCCCCGGATTAGGGCCTGCTATCGGTAAGCCCATGATCCTATGAATGAGCTCGCCATTGATAGGAATTTTCTTGTCTCCTATCCATAAGTGGACGTCATGTACTAATGCCAGCAACTGCTTGACCACTATGGTCACCTGTGTGCTGCGACCAAAATGGGGAACATCGAGCATCTTTAGCAGACCAGCTTGATCCAAGCCAGCAGCCCACTGTTTTACTTCCAACAATGTCATGCCAGTCTCTAGGTATTTGATGAAATGCAAGTATTCGCCTGGTGTGAACTGTGGAAATTTCCCACGATCATTCGTGTCATGGTCGGCATACTTAATCCAGTCTATTTTCCCTGTCATGGTCCCGACCAGCTGCACACCTGGTGGTAGCGAGCGGGTGCTTAATGTAAACTTCTTTGTCCGCCAGGGTAGTTGGACGCCTAGTCGAACAAGTTGGAGATATGGTGGATGCGGTGGTGCAATTTTCTCGTCCCCTCCGGGTGGGACTTGTGTGAAACTAGACAAATTCATCTCGGGATCCTCTGGTGTTTGCCCTGATTTCTTGTGTCGGTCTTCGTTCCGTTTAGAATGAACTTTAGGTTTAAAATTTTTCCTGGCAGATCATGTCTGCATTGGCTGAGTTGGTGCTGGGGGATTTTCTTCACGGGGTGTAGAAGCAGGTGGGAGATTGAAAAGATCCTGCAGACCCCCCTGTTTGAATTCACGCACTAAATCCTAAAGCTCTCGATCAGCTATCATGGGTTCACTTGTAAAACTCAAGGAAATGCGGAATGCGATTTCCCCCGACGTGGGTGTCTTCTTATACACTCCATCGACCAAATATGTCATAACTGTGCATTGAAGGCACCAAATCTGATAGGGATTTTGTTCGAACAGTACTGGATTTCCCATGATCTCATTAGTATAGGAAATTAAGGTAATTAAAGTGCCAATGCCGCCAAATCGGCTGTTTTCCAATGGTTGGATTTTAAGCTTCGCCATATTTTTGTTCTTCGGCACAATCACTATCTTAGATTCGTCACAATAAGCAACCTCGGCACCCATTGACCTTTAGCACGTCCTGGAAACATCTGCAATGAGGTTGTTCGGTTCGGTGCACTATCTCCTTGGTCCTTCTCATCGATTTGGTACTCAGCTATTTCTTGATCATCAAATACCTTAGTATGGTTCATCTTACCAGCTGCATCTAAAGCAGGGCAAACCTCGTTAATAGAAAATGTAAGCATGAAACTATCAACAAGACTATCCCAACTTACAGTACCATGGCGAAGCTCAACCTCCGTATACCAGTTCTTTGCTATAGGTTCCAAAGTGTGCAGAAACCTATGTACCCATTCTTCGTGAGGTAGATGCTCCCATGCTGCATAACACAGCTTCAAATGTTCCTGAGGGCTATTATGCCCATTAAATTTGCTTCGCACCTCTTGAGGTTGATCTATGAATCGTAGGAGAAGGGATTTCTGACAGACTTCCCAACTATGAATATACTTCTTGTGGCCATTCCACCATCTAGCTGCTGTAGCTCTTAATGTTGCCTCCAGAGTCTGCATTCTCTGTGAATCTAGCACTTGTTCTGAGAACTATGCAATAAATTCTCCTGGTTCTGTCAACCCATCATAGGTAGGCAAAGCTCTTATCTGTGTGCTAAGGAATCTGAGAGATTTGGTAATTCTTGCGCATCGATGGCCATGTAGCTCATATAGTCGATTTTGCCAATTCTCTAGACCATCGTCTCAATTAGACATGCAGGAGCTATCACAGTGCCAATCCATTATGCCTTGGGCAATAGGTTCAACATAATCTTCTTCCTTAGCTGTGATGTTGTAGATGTGGTCCAGAATATCCTGATCTTCCTCTCTGACTGGCTTTGTATACCTTTCTCCTTGAGAAGGATCCAATGGTAGTATGGCTCTCAAATCCTTCCCTTCAAAAGTCATTTGTCTCTTTTTAAGATTGATAAGTACATCATTGTTTATTGCCCACTCAATTCCTAGCAAGGCTGGATAGGGGTTGCTATCATCAATGATCTCAATGACTTCGAAGTCTGCTACAGTACTTACTCCATCTATATCCACTGTTACACTAGGGAATATTCCTAAAGGCATAATCCTCTGCTGACTGGCTAATCTCAACTGTATAGGGGACCAATCAAGGGTAGGTTTTCCCATTTGTTCCCATGTCTGCTTAGTTAAAATATTGACTTCTGAACCCAAATATAAAATAATATCCTTCATGTCATACTCTCCTACCTGAGCATGTAGAATCATCTCTCTTCCAGTCCTTCTAACTCTATTAACAGCTTTTTGCTTACCACGGCTCTACTGAGGTTTGCAATACTGAATAACTTTCTGTAATTCACTCAAGGAATTCTAGTTCCTTAACAACTTGATGAAACTCTGTAAAAACGATGACAGAGTACTTACTTGACCTTCTGATATTTCCTAGGGTTGTGACGGTTGATGCTGCTACTGCTTGATTGCTACTAATAGTTCTGGATCAGCAAAGTCTTGTCTAGCCTCCAGAAAAGTTGCTTTTTCTCATCGAACATCGAATGCTGGAACCTTCTCTGGGGCCTTGCGAACCCAAGCTTTGTTAGGCTGTTTCTCCTTACTCTGCACGTCTATCGTAGCTCCACTCCTTGTAAAAACATTAATGGCTGGGATCGGTCGTTGTTCCACAGCAACCAACTGGACATTCTGACTAGGTTTGCTGTTTCTTTCTTGGATTTTAGCTATCAACTATGGGCACTGCTCGATGACATGATTGACTGCTCTGCAATATCGACATGTCATGTTTGGTTTCTGACAGTATCGAGCTAGATGTCCTGCCTGATTGCAGTTATAGCAGATGACCTGGCCTTGACCTCCTCCAGGCATACCATGACCACGGCCTCTTAAACTACCTCGACCACCTCGGTAACCATATCCATCATTTCCTTATGCATCAGGGTGAACCCTATAAGTGTCATAGGTTCGTTCCCTCATGAGGTGGAAGCTGCGACATTCATATTCATTATGGCCTACTAATTTACAAAACTTACAGTAAGGGTTCTTCGGGACTTGAACATACCTCTGTAACAGATAGCAATATTCTGGTCAATGCTGGCCAGTAGTTCGACAGATCTCACAGTATAGAATAGTGGGATTCAGTGGGTTCGGTGCGCCAGTATTCAAATATTTTCTCAACGTCGGACACTAGTCTTTGTCGTGGCCTTCTGTCCGACATCATATACACCACACCTCTTCGCAGGTGGATTTCCCCTTATTCATGTCACAAAGTTCTAAATCCATTTTCGCCAGCTGCGATTGAATTTGAGCTATGCCAGAATTATCTCTGACAGGTGCTGTTTCAAGCTTCATGGAAATCTCCAAAGCCTCTTGCTGATTAGCAACCTTCTGTTGCATGAGTGGAGTTCTGATGTGAGGTAATAATGCCGCAATAAACCATTCCTTATGTTGGGCTAGTCCAATTGTGAAGCTAACTTGATCTAGCATAACTTTGAATCTCTGATCAAAGTCCCACATAGATTCACCTCGTCACTGCTGAATCTCTTTCAACTCAGTGATGCACTGCGACTCTAATTTAGGTTTCTTAAATTCTCTGATCAGTGTTGCTTTAATGTCAGCTAAGATAGGGTTTTCAGTGCTAGAAAAATTCATAAACCAAGTCAAGGCTCGGTCTCTGAAGGAAGTAATCATCTGTACTCTTTGTACATCTTGGTCAGTAATGTTCTTCGCGGTCCATACAGCTTCGCATAAAAACCAGAACTGCTCCGGATCCTTTGATCCAGTTCCTTTAAAAACTAGTAGTTAGATGTCATCGTGAACATGGGCCATATTGGATCTAGGGGGGAGGGAGGTGGAGGAGGAGAACTTGCTGGGTTAGACTGACCTGCGACAGGGATACTCGGGCTAGGGTTACTTTCATACTGTGACAGGTTCTCGGGGATAACAGGTATTTGCTGCGGGGTTATGGGAGGGTTTCTAATAGAGGGGGTTTCAGCAAGCTCAGAGTCTTCTGAACTTAAAGGGGTATACTCAGTAGAGGAGCCAATATCTCTCTTATATCTTTTACCACTTCACAGCAAACCACTTTGCTCGTCGAATTCCCGGTCACTTCCAACCATAGGTTAGTAATACAAGATCTAACAATCTGATTCTATAAGCAAGATTCCTTTTTCAGCCAATAGAATTTTAATATTCAAACTAAATAAATTCAAGTACTTACCCCTTGGTCCTTTGAAAAATTGTCATTCAACTTCGCTAAAGGAGGTACTTGTGTTGATGGCGAACTCCGTCACAAATTCTTCGAGAGTTTGCGCAGTCCAGAAATCAACAGCTCGCGAGATCACATTGTTCACCCTTTTCAATATAGTGATTCTTGCTGGGGTCAAGGGAGGAAACTGATTTTCTTGGAAGTTTGTCCTTCGCTCTGTCAACCTGGATAACCACTAGTGCAATTATATGTGTATACTACCAAATAAAATTTCATAAACATCAGAAAAGATGTACCTTTGCAAAAACATTTCTGCACTACGATGAGGATCCCTATTTTCTTGCTCTGCAAACTTCAAATAGGTCTCTTCGATCCAATCACCAATTTATTTTATGGAGGGTATCCAGAACATAGACCTCGAGGTACGACGTATATCCCTCTTCAACAAATACTGAGTTCAACCGGAAACGGAACCAATTTGTTGGGCTATAGGGAAGACCCGGGTTTTTACCAATAACTTCACACCAACAAAAGACCCACAGTGTTGGCCCTTTCGGCAGTAGCCTGCGAACAAGATACAGTCTCACCCGAAACAGCTATGGGGTGCCGCAGAATCAGGTTTCTACAAGCAGAAGAGAGGATCTTACTGTACCTTTATCCTTTAACTATTAATAATCATATAACATAATTCTTCTATTATCAAGTATATAGCTTCGCAGTTAGATAAACAAACAGTTACTTGCCTAACCCTTATCTGGGAATTCACAGCGAAGCTAGTATTTAGCAGTGATGTTACTTTATCAGTTATTTACTTATCAATGCATAAAATATCATAACAGAAACAACACAAGAGAACCAAAACACAAGATGTAACGTGGTTCACCCCTAGTGTAGGGGCTTCGTCCATAGAACTGTGTTTTATTCAATTCTTTACAAAAACCACAGTTCTTGATCTGTGCACTCAGCTGCATATCCCTTCAATTCCTCAAAGCTTCGCACACAGCAACAGGCCTTTGCGCACACAGCTACAGATCTTACTTATCACCAAAAACCCCTCTATGCACACAGCTGTAGAGGTCGTCCACGCACACAGCTGGGACTTAACCTTTTTACAAACAAAACCCTTATATAGCCTCTTAGCTTCGCATTACATTAGAATCATAGGATAATCGTTAAAGACCTAACCCTACTTCTTTACATAAGTGCCTATTTATACAACTCACTATTACAAAACCATGGACTTAACCCATGGGTGCCCAAAACCCTAACCCTGGATTTAAACCATGGGTTATTTACAAAAAAGGGGGCTTTGACCTAACCTCGACACCCCCAAGACTATTTTGAGTCGTAACTCCACTTACAAACTTCCACAAAAACCGCGCAGTTACCAAAACTAAACACCCTTAGGGTCGGAGCCCCAACAAAATGTCCATGATATCTAAAATTATAACAAATAACTTGTCCTCTTCCATGGCCATATCCTCCTCCTCGTCCCTGGACTCTAAAATTTCCACCTCCTCTAGATTAAGCGTATTGTGTATGTGGATATTGTGCCTAAGGATATTAAGTCTATGGAAATTGTGCCTGAGCTCACTCAGCTTGCTTCTGTTCGTCAATTTTCATCAGCTAGGTTTTGACTGTATTCTCCTATATTAGGTGACATGCTTTGCAATATTTCTCATCGTTTTTGACGGATCAAAAAAAATTTCAATATACATTGGCTAGTTTGCTTACTAAATTCTATAAATAGAAACATTATTCAATCCGATATGCTTTGACTTGAAAAATTCTACACCAAAGAATCCCTTGTGCATTTATCATATTTGGTGCTCATGATGTGAGATAGTTCATTGAAGTTGGACATGAATCTTTATGGTGGCCTTAATTTATACATCATGTACACTAGATTTCCTCCTCTATTTCTTTCCTTTATTGATATTTTGAAGTTTTTACGTAAGGTCGGTGAGCTGTGTCTGTATCTACATCATTCATGCACCCATTTCATATCAAGCTTAGGAGCCTCGCTCTGAGATACAATATTATATTGCATTAGATGAATACATACATGTGGTTACATCATCTCAATAAACCATTCTTTATGTTGGGCATTCGACATCAAAAAACTTACTTTAGCCATCAAACTTTTGAATCTTTGGTCCAAGTCCCAAACAGAATCCGTAGGAATATTCTTAACATTTTTTATTTCCATAATGCATTGTGACTCATATTTAGGCTTCTTAAACTAATATATCAATCCCATCCAGATTTGATCTAATGTCTTTTGAGGAATTCCTGCTAGAACCATAGATAATTGCATGTAACAGTCCAACGCTTAACTTATAAAGGTTGTGTTGTGCCCTGGCTCAAGAGCCTTTAAAAAACATTATTTCATCTAACAAAATCCTATTTTGTTTGATGAAATGTTCGAATTTATCAGTGCAAAATAAAGAAGAATTACAGCTACTGAAACAATGCCATTTTGTCAGCTACTGAATTGGGGAAATTCGTTGTTTTTAAAGCAACCTTTACAACTATAGAATATTGAACAAAATCATCACTAATGAGTTATTATTTGTTTTGGGTTTGCAATTAAGGGATAAATATTAATTATTTCTTTATCCTTCGTCTTATCCTAATCTAGAAATTAATCCAAAACATTACGAATTGATTTTGGTGATTTTGTTATTATAATTATTACTAGGGTTGAAATATTATCAATGGTTGGTTCGTGGTGACTTTGGTCAAAACCTAGAGTACGTAAGCCAAATGTGTTACAAGCCATTTCCGACATATCCTAAGTTCACAAAACATGGTTGACATTACCTCAAATATCTATGCCGATCATTATTATATGGTATGTTTTGCAAAGTCAATTCTTGATTTAATGGTTTGTAATTATGTTTTATTATCCGCCACCTTTCAAGGGTAAGTCGAAGCTAAGGTAGGGGGTTATGCATTATGGTTCAACATCAGATCAAAAACTATGTCGTAGCCTCCACCCTGATTCATTTGCTGCGAAGACGATATGCAATCATGACAATGGTAATGAAACCTGTCCTTCACGTTTAAGTCTAAGTACTTGTCCTCTGCCGTGGCTGCCTGTCAATTGGACACTTGTTCTGGGTACTAAGAAGGGTCATGTATCATTAACTTTGGTTGAATAGTGATAACATGAATTACCCGGGGTCTTCTACCATCATTCCTTGTTAATCAATAACCTCTTGCAGTGATGATGCTCTCGTCCATGCTGAAATTACAGGGGCGCACTCCGCGTTCGTTCGTGGCTTGTTTTCCTTATCATGGTTCTGAGTTTCATTTCTCGGTCTTGCTCAGGATTTATCCCGAGTTCTCATTATCCGGTCCTCTGTCATTCGCCGAGTTGTGGTACTTATTTTATGTGCGTTTACGTGCCTTAACACGGCCGTTCATGGTGCTTGTGGTGAGGTTAGAGCCGTGTGAAATGAAACTGCTAGATTCAGACCCTGAACTATCAGCAAAAGTTTAGGCCATTGGGTGGATGCCATTCATAAGGAGGTTCTCTGATTTGAACCCTGAAGTTACAAGGGTTTCCACTCTCTCCTTGGCCAATTATCAAGTTGAAGTGGGTGACCTCTGTTTCCGGGTTCGCCTGTCATCAGCGTACGTATATCATCTCAGACTTATGTCTATATTCATAGGTTTCCCACTGAACTTACCTTATTATATTTTGCATAGTCTGTTTAAGATGTCTAATGTGATCAAAAGGGGTCCTAAAATGTTAGTCACAGTCTCTTCCACCATGGTTTAGTCTTTATCTTAATCGATAGAGAGTTGTCGAAGTCGAACCGGTCTTGGGATGAATTCGTTGAGGCCAATGGTTTTTCCTCATTCTGTCATTGTATGTTTGACAATCCCGATGAGTGCAGCAAGCATAAAGACCCGAGTTCAGTTGTGGTCTCTCCTTCATGTAAACCCTTATCAAGCCCAGGCCGTATGAACCCTCAACCTTGCAAAGATCCTATGCCTATTCAAGCTAGAAGTGCTGATACTCCGTCAGGTTTGAAGCGTGTAAGGAAGTCTCCCTCCCTGTCACCGATTATGCCACACAACGATACAGATAAAATTTGTAATCGTGGCCGAGATAGACAAAAGGTCAAGTCGGCGGTTACATTTACCAGGAGCATGGAAAAGGGGAATACTGCCAAAACCCCAGCGTCTGGTAATGCTCGTATTGATACTGTGGTGATTGATGATGAAGCCAAAGACCTGCCTATGAATGATCAGTCTACTAACCATGAGTTCAATTTGAACTTTGACCATGATAACCCTCCTCCGGTTGATAAGGAAGTTTAGGTAAATCCTGTCATTGGTCATCCAACTGAAGAGAATCCTGTAGAGCTAAACTCACCTGGTTCTTACTGCATTGATGGTATGATACATCCTCTGTTCATTAACTGTCTTTTAGACAAGATTCATAGAATGGAGGAAAGAGTAAAAGAAGTAGCAGCAAATCGTGATTCGATGAAGGCTGATAATGTTGAGTTAAAGGAGAAAATGGTTTTCAATGATAAGTAGCTCTTACGCTTGAGGAATCATAAGAATAAGTTAATCAGACGAGTTCTTCAACTGCAGTCCGAGAATGAAAAAAATGAAGACAAGATTCGAGAGCTCAATGCTCAGATTGCACTCATGCAGTTTAAGGGACAGCCACCAAACCTGTCAAGTGGTGTGAATATCCAGGTCTTTAATGCTCCGGTAAATTTGTAATGTTTTGGCAGTGTGTTATTTTGATATCAGGTTTGAATTTTTTGATGATAAAGTTTTATTTACAGGTATTTGATTGGTGTGAAATTGTTTATTCATTATTTTATTTGTTTTTCTATTTTAATTACATTTTAATTATGTTTCTTTTGTCTTGCATCGCAGGTGGTATCATGAATATTTTCCTCCATCGATTTTGATGATTTCGGTTGTATGGATGATCCCTCTATATGTGGAAGCAAATCGATCTTGCAGGAACTATTTTCCAGGTGTCGTTACCTTATCTGTGTCCTCGATCTCCTGTTATGGACTGAGTATTCACGCATATGCTGAAAAATGACATGTTCCCACTTGTCATTTTTATGCGAAATCAGTTAAGGATTTCAATGTTGATTATCTCCAGCTCTTAGAAGGTTTTATTTTAGGGGAGATTAAAATGTATTTATAGGGTAGATAGCATAAGGGATAGGGGTCGATAGTTTGGGAAAGGGAGGACAAGACCGCTGTTCGATCTATCTGTGACTCGAGATAGTTAACTATTAGTAGCTATAGCGTTTGGACTAGTGATGTTTAATACATATATACAGTTTTTACACTTTACATATGATTTATAATATCTTTCGGTTTTGTCACTCGTTTTTCTATATTATAAACATTTGTGATCATTTCTTTGAAGAATTGTGCAAATATTATTTACAAGTATTGACTGTTACTGTTTTCGATCTTGTTGATATGTCATGTTCTGTAATTAATGATTGATATCGTTGTTATATAATATGTAATGATTTCTGTATGGTTATGTTAATATTTAAAATTCTTTAAATATTATCAAATGTTTGGATGCAGTGTTCTTATCAGCATAAATCGATTACAGGTTAAATTTTCCATTGCTCCTAATCAGGATAGAGTGTAGATTAGGATAATATGCGTTTAAGTTTTTATTGATTATATTATTCAAAAAATCTATTTGAATCAGATTCTTTTATAGGAATTACCAATATTCAGATTATTTCTGTTGTAATTATTGTACACTGTGTATATTATACATCTCTGTAGGGCATTAACTCTGTTAATTTTCACCTTTCTATTCTTGTGTTTATAATTAACTGCTTTAAGTAGGTTAAATATAAGAGTTTGTCATCCTGTAATATATAACATGAATTAACCTTGGTAATCATAAGTGTAGGACCGAATAACAATCAGTAGCATTAATTCTAACTTTTAGACTTTTAAATTTCCAGGCTAATAGAGCCTTTAAAACGGTTGGGAACAACCATCCCAAATAGCTTGGAGCCTGATCTAAGGATCCTGGTCTGGGTTGTCTTCCCCCATTGCGGGCTTAGTCAAATACGCCCGTCAACAATGGCACTAGAAGGAGGGCCAGCATAAGCCAATGGATGATGAAAACAACCCTGTAAACAAAGTTAATCAGCCTACCACCCCTCAAATACAATCTACTGCACAACCACACTCTCACTGTTCATCACGAGTGAATGAAACCCCAGTGAGCGACTCTGTTCGAAATCTGATCTCTCAGTTCAACTCTCCCGATATTCACTTACCTGAAGAAATAGACCAGTACGAGCAAGCCATAAACGAATCTCATAGAATTTTAACTAGGGCTTATTCGAATCTCACCGAGCGCCAGCCCACTGAATTACCTCTTCCGCAGATTACACGTCCTCGTACCCGTCATCCTGAATCTGTTTTGGGAGAACAAGAATAGCCTTTAGGTGCCCATCCCGATCCTGACATACAACAATCTCTTACAGGCACCAACCAACCTTCCTCTTCTTCAGGACCACCTGCCTCAGGAGGGACTGGACAACCACCATCACCGCCTTGATCACCTCCTCGTGTTTTACAAACACCACCTTCACCGCCTCCAACTCCAAGAAACATGGCAGGTGCAAATCCTCCAAACCCCAATTCTAATATGCCATGGCTAGCTCAGGATGCAGTGGCCGTCCCCGCTGTTCAACACTCTTTACCTAAACACCCTGAGAAATTACTTCCTAAATTCAACCCTGAGTCGAAAGAGCCAGCGGAAGATCATGTCAAGAAGTTTATGTTGCCAGTTCGACTCCTTGATGTTGAACATGAAGATGTGGTCTGTCGGCTTTTTCCTTATACATTTGAAGGAAAAGCTTCCACATGGTATTTTTCACTTACAGCTGGTTCCATTACTAGCTGGAATGAATTCGATCTTGCATTTACAAACAAGTTTGGAGATGACAAGTCTCCTGCTATTCTAGTCTCAGAATTGTCTAGAATTCGCATGGAACCCAAAGAAAAGGCTAAAGATTTTAACCAGCGTTTTCTAACTTTAAGAAACAGGATTCCTGCTACCTCAAGGCTGACTGAGGACGTTACTGTTGAATTTTACATTTCATCCTTGCCTGGAAAAATAGCCATGTTTGTCAGGAAAAAAGCCAAACTTACCCTCGCTGAAAAACTTTGAAGAAGCAATTAAAGTCGAAAAGGATGCGAATGCCACAAAGGCAAATCCCGGAGTAGATAATGATTCAGCATCTTCTTCTCGGAAGAAGACTGACAGTCCTGCCAAAAGCTCTGACAAAAAGGGCCGAGATGCCTTAGATCTTGACAGTTTAAAAAGAGTCATTAAAGAACTATCTAATGAAATCATAGATTTAAAAAAGGTACTTTTGAAAATACCACAAACAAAGAACCACCTAAACAGTTTTTCAGAAAACCTTTTCAAAATTCAGCTGCGAAACAAACTCCACCCTCTGAAGCTAACAACGTTGAGGAACTTAACAGCTTCCTCAAATCAATATTTTCATATCTAGAAACATCTACTGAAAATGAAACCCAGTCTTCCGAACAAAGTTCTCAAGATAACCAAAAAACAGATGATGGCAATGACGATAAACCACCCCATGTCATCAGTCATTTCTGGGACACCTCAGAATTAACTGATGACGAAGACGTGGTTGTTTTCAATGTAAATCAGCATCAGTACAACACCAGAAGTAAAAAAGACCAGCCCCCAAGTGAACCTGCTACAACTGTTACAGATAATAGTTCAGCTGTCAAAGATAAAGATCAGCCTGCAAATAGTAAATCTGCACATTCCCTTGAGTTAGAATACGACTTGATCGAAGACTTAAAGAAAAGTAGAGCCAATATCTCCCTATATGAACTCATAAAGATACCTGTGATTCGAGATAAAATGGTGCAAGGAGTTTTCCCATGCAAATCTGGTAAGACTCCTTCCAATCAAAATAGTTCTACCATTAATAAGGATAACTCAAAAAAGGATTCAGTTAATGCATCATCCATAGGCAAGAAGTCTGATTCTTCAACTCCGCCCTTTTTACTTACATTTGAAATATTTAATCGTAAAGTGCATAACTGTATGATAGACTCAGGGGCCTCCAAGAATGTGATGCCTTACTCTGTATGTAAAAAACTTAATGCTGTCCCTGAACCATGTGATACAAGTATTGTACAGCTTGATCGTTCAAATGTAAAAGTAATAGGTAAGTTGAAGTAGGTGCTGATAAGGTTGGATTCGAATCCTCAAGTTCACTTTATCATCAATATTATTGTTGCTGACATCCCTGAAGCATATGGTTTGTTTCTTAGCAGGGATTGGTCACAAAAACTCGATGGATATTTTTCCACAGACTGGTCGCACTTGTGGATATCTCATAATGGTCACCCAAATAAGATCCGAATCGATCGAGAATGGTATATGAAGCACACCGTCACTGAAATTGATGATTCAAATGAACCAGTTTTGTTTACAGATACCATAATGGGTAACTACACGGCTGACTCATTTTTTGGGAACCTCGAAGCTGAAATTTCAGCAATTCTAGATTCAAATCAGCAGTCCGAAATTTGCCATTTTACACAAGTACCACCTGAAATTCCAGTCCCAGATACATCACATTTAGATCTCAACAACGATCTTTGTTCTCTTTACTTTGACGGTTCTAAGTCAAAAGAAGGAGCTGGTGCAGGATGCTTACTGATTGATCCTTACGGGAAAAGGTACTTCATTGCTTGCAGGTTAGAATTCGATTGCACTAATAACATCGCTGAATACGAAGCCCTCATTCAAGTGCTGAAGAAAGCGATTGGCTTGGGAGCCAAAGCCTTGGTAGTCTTAGGAGATTCTGATATTATTGTTCGTCAGCTACGTAATACAATACACTGCATAGCTGGACACTTGAGAAATTATTAGGCCTAGGTATGGAATTTAATATTAGCATTTGAAGAATTTAACATAAGTTCCATCCCTCGTTACTTAAATCAAGAGGCTGATTTGTTAGCTAATGTGGCTTCTAGATTAATTCCTTCTGAAGAAATTCTTGCTGATGCATTCTCGGTTGAATTGCTCTTCAGGCCATCTATACCTGACAACATAATCAATTGGAGAGTTTTTGACGATGATCGGCAGCTGATTGTTTTTCTAACAATGAAGGACACTTTCAAGGATGCGGTCATCGACGAAAGGACCCATGACGAAGACCTGTATAATTTTGCGGTAATCCATAAGCCTTGTTCAATTAAGGAATCTCTTGATCAGGTCAGCACTCTTCCCAGATCTGTGATTAAACTGGAAAATTTTTATGATTTAAAGGATAAATTCAAAGCTGCGAGGAACTGTAAAACTAACAGTTCTGTCATGCAATCTGAAATTGTAAATCTAGGTACTAAAGCTAACCCCCAATGTGTTAATCTGGGCAGTACATGTACTGCTCAGGAAAAAACAGCCTTCATTAAAGTCTTCAATGAGTTCAAAGACATATTTGCATGGATGTATGATGACCTCAAAACATTTGATCCAAATATAATGCAACACGTCATACCCATGAAACAAGAGGCTAAACCTTTTCAACAGAAGTTGAGGAAAATGCATCCTAGCCTAAAACCAGCTGTTAAGAAAGAATTGAATAAACTCCTTGCAGCTAGAATAATTTTCCCAGTACAACATGCCCAATGGGTAGCAAACCTTGTCCCCGTAAGAAAGAAGAATGGTGATATCAGCCTGTGCGTCGATTTCCGAAATCTGAATAGGGTTTCTGAAAAAGACAATTATCCTGTCCCTCCAATGGAAAAAATCTTACAGCAGGTCTCCGGATCCGAAATGTTTTCATTGCTAGATGGTTTTTCAGGATACAACCAAGTGTTGGTATCCAAGGCAGACCAATTTAAAACAACTTTTAGAACTCCTTGGGGAACCTACGCCTATAGAAAAATGCCATTTGGTCTGATTAATGCCGGGGCAACGTTCCAAAGGGCAATGGACATTGCATTTAGAGGTCTGATTGGTAAATTTTTTTTCATTTATCTTGATAATGTTACTGTCTTCTCAAAAGACAGAGCTGATCATTTAAGCCATCTCAGGAAAGTCTTTGAGCGCTGCAGGAAATATGGAATTTCGCTAAATCCAAAGAAATCAGTTTTTGCGGTAACTGAAGGTAAGTTGCTGGGTTTTGTAGTGTCTAAACAAGGCATTAATATTGACCCAGAACGTACCCATGCTATATCCCAGATTTCCATGCCTCATTCGAAGAAGTCCATGCAGTCTTTTCTTGGGAAGATCAATTTTGTTTTTAGATTCATTCCTGGGTTTACTGAAATTGTTAGGCCGCTTCAGAAAATGATTAGAAAAGATGCTGATTTTAAATGGTCTACTGATGAGAAACAATCTTTTCATGACATCTTAAAAGCTATTGCTGAAGCTCCTACTCTAACTAGCCCAGATTTTTCCAAACCTTTCTTTTTGTATACGTTTACTTCTGATTCTTCGTATGTTGTTGTTCTGACACAGAAGAACCAAGAAAATAACAAAGCTCCTATTGCTTTTACGAGCTCTGGTTTGAATGGTGCAGAATTGAACTATCCAGAAGTAGACAAATAGGCGTTCACTATTTTCAAATCTATCAAACATTTCAGGCCTTACTTACTGAAGTCCCACACCAAAGTCATTGTACCATATTCTGCAGTAAGAAATATCTTGGTACAAAAGGATCTTGGTGAAAAAAGAGCACACTGGGTCACAGCGCTTCAGGAGTATGACCTGGAGATAAAACCACTAAAGATTGTCAGAGGACAAGGACTCTGCAAGCTAGCAGTTGGGTCTGCTGACAGTTCTGAATCTGATCTGCACTTTTTTAGTGAACCTGCTTTATTTGAAAGGGAATTTTTTCCGATCTCTACTCCTTCCGACTCTTGGTATAATGATATTAAGTTATTTTTATTGCATGGGAATGCACCCGAACATTTGGACCCACGTAATAAAAGAGCTTTGAGATTGAGATCTGCTCCTTATCACCTGATTGATAACATTTTGTTTAGAAAGAATTTCGAAGGAGTCCTCGTTCGTTTTCTGGAAAGAAGTGAGGCTGATAATGTGTTATCTCAATTACATGCAGGACCAGCCGGAGGACAATTTAGCAGAGAAACCACCACACATAAGATACTTAAAGCTGGTTACTATTGGCCCACGTTGTTCAAAGACGCATATGCTTTTTCCAGGAAGTGTCAAGAGTGCCAGAGAATAGGGGGCAGACTAAAAAAGGCAGCATTACCACTTCAGCCAATCATAATCGAAGTCCCATTTCAGCAATGGGGTCTGGATATTGTTGGCCCAATCACACCGGAATCTTCTCAGTATCATAAATATATCCTGACAGCCATAGACTACTTCACTAGATGGGTTGAAGCCATCCCCTTACGAGTAGTCAACTCGGAACAGGTGATATCTTTCCTTGATTATTTTATTATCACTAGGTTCGGTGTTCCTGAATCTCTAATTTTTGACAATGCAACTTATTTTTCTTCTATAAAATTAATTGAGTATGCACTGGAAAGAGGCATTAAGTTGAAATATTCAGCCAATTATTATCCTCGGGGTAATGGATTAGCCGAGTCTTCCAACAAAAACCTGATCAAGATTCTGAAACGTACGGTAGCTGATCATCATAGGAACTGGCACACTGCCTTATCAAATGCCCTGTGGGCTGACAGGGTAACTCCCAAAGCTGCTATAGGAAACTCTCCCTTTTTCCTGGTGTATGGTAAAGAATCCATCTTACCCCCTCATTTGTTCTTACCCTCCTTACAGCTTACCCAGTCAGTATAGGAGGTACCATGTTCTGCCATGGAGCATCGAATTAACACCTTGTAGAAACTGGAGGAAGATAGGGAGTTGGCTAGAAAAAAATTTGAGAAACACCAGCAGACTGTGAAGCGTTGGTTTGACCTCAAAAAGTCAGTTAGTCGGGATTTGGAAGTAGGTGACCTAGTCCTGAGATGGGACAAGGAACACAAAGACAAAGGAAAACATACGAATTTCCAATGCCTGTGGCTAGGACCATTTATTATTACAAAAAAACTTGGTCCTAGCACTTTCAGGTTACAAACACTGGGAGGAGACATTGACAACCTTCCAGTAAATGGTCACCTGATTAAGAGATATTTTTGCTGATTCCCCTCAAGGTATCATATTGTATATACCTGTGTGGTGTGTTTGCTTGATGCATTTTATTTCGTTGTCCTTTTGATTTATTTGCTGTTTTGTTTGTGTGTTATGAACCTGGTAAATTCATCAAACCTCGAACTGATGGCTCATTTTAAGTTCTGTTATTTATCTGTAAGTTGTGCATGAAGACACTATTATCCTGGAAAATGTCATTCTGTTTTGATTCTTGAACAGAGAATGGTGTTTTCATCATTCTAGAGTTTACCATAAAAAGCTCAAACCATGTTAATATTAATTAAGTATATCAGTCTCTGCAAAGATTTTCCCAAAGGGATTGGGACAGTACTTGGTAAAGTTATCTATTTAAATCTTTTACGCCATCCCTTCTCGTAAAGAGGATCAGATTCTCCTCCCTATCTGCTAAGATAATCTCATTTGAGATTAATAATAATTACGTTCTGGACAAAGAGGGACTTGAATATATGCAAAAATATGAAGGACAGAAGGTCTCATAATGAGCTGATCTGCTCAAGATCATAGGTTTGCTTCCAGTAACATTGTCGTCTCCGGTCACCAAGCCTGGGCAATGACCCTTGGACGGAAAAATATGAGGGGTGAAAGGTCTCATCACGAGCCAGTTCATTTTACTGTAATGCAAACTGGTGACTGACATGGTTACTATCTAGTTACCAAGCCTGAACCATGGCCTTTATGAGGAATAAAATTAAAAGAAAATAGTGGTAACAGTTTCTCCCAACCAGAATTGTACATGTATAACTAGCAGATAGGATACTGGATTTCTGAGGGTTTCGAAGCAACCCTGTCGAGGCTATGAACGCCTGCTGGCAGTAGGGCCATGCTTGTGGTATTGAGATTTTATCCTTAAAACTAAGCCATTTATTGTCTTACTCTTTAAGGACTAATTTCTGTTAGAGACCTGATTTTATCAAACAAATGACTGAAACTGTAATTTTCTGGTAAGTTTTAGAACTGTGAAATACTTGAATTTGTTTGAGATGTTAAAACAGTGATCTTTGTATAATGGCTTGTATTAAGGATTTAATTTCTTTGTGTGCATGATTTCAGGTTAAGAGGCAGAGATAACTATTCCTCCCAGCTTGTCGCCATCTGTTGTGCCCTGGCTCAACAGCCTTTAAAAACATTATTTCATCTAACAAAATCCTATTTTGTTTGATGAAATGTTCGAATTTCTCAGTGCAAAATAAAGGAAGAATTACAGCTACTGAAACAATGCCATTTTGTCAGCTACTAAATTGGGGAAATTCGTTGTTTTTAAAGTAACCTTTACAACTATAGAATATTTAACAAAATCATCACTAATGAGTTATTATTTGTTTTGGGTTTGCAATTAAGGGATAAATATTAATGATTTCTATATCCTTCATCTTATCCTAATCTAGAAATTAATCCAAAACATTACGAATTGATTTTGGTGATTTTGTTATTATAATTATTACTAGGGTTGAAATATTATCAATGGTTGGTTTGTGGTGACTTTGGTCAAAACCTAGAGTACGTAAGCCAAATGTGTTACAAGCCATTTCCAACATATCCTAAGTTCACAAACCATGGTTGACATTACCTCAAATATCTATGCCGATCATTATTATATGGTATGTTTTGCAAAGTCGATTCTTGATTTAATGGTTTGTAATTATGTTTTATTATCCGCCACCTTTCAAGGGTAAGTTGAAGCTAAGGTAGAGGGTTATGCATTATGGTTCAATGTCAGATAAAAAAATATGTTGTATCCTCCACCCTGATTCATTTGCTGCGAAGACGATATGCAATCATGACAATGGTAATGAAACCTGTCCTCTGCCGTGGCTGCCTGTCAATTGGACACTTGTTCTGGGTACTGCAAAGGGTCATGTATCATTAACGTCAGTTGAATAGTGATAACATGACTTACCCGGGGTCTTCTACCGTCATTCCTTGTTAGTCAATAACCTCTTGCAGTGATGATGCTCTCGTCCATGCTGAAATTACAGGGGCGCACTCCACATTCGTTCATGGCTTGTTTTCCTTATCATGGGTCTGAGTTTCATTTCTCGGTATTGCTTAGGATTTATCCCGAGTGCTCATTATCTGGTCCTCTGTCATTCGCCGAGCTGTGGTGCTTATTTTGTGTGCGTTTACGTGCCTTAACACGACCGTTCATGGCGCCTATGGTGAGGGTAGAGCCGTGCGAAATGAAACTGCTAGATTCGGACCCTGAACTGTCAGTAAAAGTTCAGGCCATTGGGTGGATGCCATTCATAAGGAGGTTCTCTGATTCGAACCCCGAAGTTACAAGGGTTTTCACTCTCTCCCTGGCCGATTATCAAGTTGAAGTGGGTGACCTCTGTTTCCGGGTTCGCCTGTCATCAGCGTACGTATATCATCTCAGACTTATGTCTGTATTCATAGGTTTCCCACTGAACTTACCTTATTATATTTTGCATAGTCTATTTAATATGTCTAATGCGATCAAAAGGGGTCCTAAAAATGTCAATCACAGTCTCTTCCACCATGGTTTAGTTCGTATCTTAATCGATAGAGAGCTGTCGAAGTCGAACCGGTCTGGGATGAATTCGTTGAGGCCAATGGTTTTTCCTTGTTCTATCATTGTATGTTTGACAATCCTGATGAGTGCAACAAGCACAAAGACCCGAGTTCAGTTGCGGTCTCTCCTTCATGTAAACCCTTGTCAAGCCCTGGCCGTATGAACCCTCTACCTTGCAAAGATCCTATGCCTACTCCAGCTAGAAGTGCTGATACTCCGTCGGGTTTGAAGTGCGTAAGGAAGTCTCCCTCCCTGTCACCGATTACGCCACACAACGATACAGATAAAATTCGTAGTCGTGGCCGAGATAGACCAAAGGTCAAGTCAGCGGTTAGATTTACCAGGATCATGGAAAAGGGGAATACTGCCAAAACCCCAGCATCTGGTAATGCTCATATTGATACTGTGGTGATTGATGATGAAGCCGAAGACCTGCCTATGAATGATCAGTCTGCTGACCATGAGTTCAATTTGAACTTTGACCATGATAACCCTCCTCCGGTTGATAAGGAAGTTCAGGTAAATCCTATCATTGGTCATCCAACTGAAGAGAAGCCTGTAGAGCTAAACTCACCTGGTTCTTACTGCATTGATGGTATGATGCATCCTCTGTTCATTAACTGTCTTTTAGACAAGATTCGTAGAATGGAGGAAAGAGTAAAAGAAGTAGCAGCAAATCGTGATTCGATGAAGGCTGATAATGTTGAGTTAAAGGAGAAAATGGTTTTCAATGATAAGCAGCTCTTACGCTTGAGGAATCATAAGAATAAGTTAATTAGACAAGTTCTTAAACTGCAGTCCGAGAATGACTAAAATGAAGAGAAGCTTCGAGAGCTCAATGATCAGATTGCACTCATGCAGTTGAAGGGACAGCCACCAAACCCGTCAAGTGGTGTGAATATCCAGGTCTTTAATGCTCCGATAAATTTGTAATGTTTTGGCGGTGTGTTATTTTGATATCAGGTTTGAAGTTTTTGATGATCAAGTTTTATTTACAGGTATTTGATTGGTGTGAAATTGTTTATTCATTATTTTATTTCTTTTTCTATTTTAATTACATTTTAATTATGTTTCTTTTGTCTTGCATCGCCGATGGTATCGTGAATATTTTCCTCCCCCGATTTTGATGATTTCGGTTGTATGGATGATCCCTCTATATGTGGAAGCAAATCAATCTTGCAGGAACTGTTTTCTAGGTGTCGTTACCTTATCTGTGTCCTCGATCTCCTGTTATGGACTGAGTGTTCACGCATATGCTGAAAAATGACATGTTCCCACTTGTCATTTTTATGTGAAATCAGTTAAGGATTTCAATGTTGATTATCTCCAGCTCTTAGAAGGTTTTATTTTAGGGGAGATTAAAATGTATTTATAGGGTAGATAGCATAAGGGATAGGGGTCGATAGTTTGGGAAAGGGAGGACAAGACCGCTGTTCGATCTATCTGTGACTCGAGATAGTTAACTGTCAGTAGCTACAGCATTTGGACTGGTGATGTTTAATACATATATACAGTTTTTACAGTTTACATATGATTTATAATATCTTTCGGTTTTGTCACTCGTTTTTCTATATTATAAACGTTTGTGATAATTTATTTGAAGAATTGTGCAAATATTAGTTACAAGTATCCACTGTTACTGTTTCCGATCTTGTTGATATGTTATGTTCTGTAATTAATGATTGATATCGTTGTTATATAATATGTAACGATTTTTGTATGGTTTTGTTAATATTTAAATTTCTTTAAATATTATCAAATGCTTGCATGCAGTGTTCTTATCAGCATAAATCGATTACAGGTTAAGTTTTCCATTTCTCCTGATCAGGATAGAGTGTAGATTAGGATAATATGCGTTTAAGTTTTTATTGATTATATTATTCAAAAAATCTATTTGAATCACATCCTTTTATAGGAATTACCAATATTCAAATTATTTTTGTTGTAATTATTGTACATTGTGTATATTATACATCTCTGTAGGGCATTAACTCTGTTAATTTTCACCTTTCTATTCCTGTGTTTATAATTAACTACTTTAAGTACGTTAAATATAACAGTTTGTCATCCTGTAATATATAACATGAGTTAACCTTGGTAATCATAAGTGTAGGACCGAACAACAATCAGTAGCATTAATTTTAACCTTTAGACTTTTAAATTTCCAGGCTAACAGAGCCTTTAAACCTGTCGGGAACAACCATCCCAAACAGCTTGGAGCCTGATCTAAGGATCCTGATCTGGGTTGTCTTCCCCCGTTGCGGGCTTAGTCAAATACTCCCGTCAACAGGTTGTTATCATATGGTCTTTATTTATGGTCTCATATTGGAATTGTCACATTGCTCATATAGCCTCGCATAGGAACCAATGTTTCTCATGTTCCTATAAGACATTTCCATTAAATATAAACAACTTCATATCATTTTCATCCATTATGTTTACTCTTGGTATTCCTAAACTAGTGGAAATTCCTTGAATGTTATTCCCACTGTTACTATTAGTGTGATTCACAAAACCAATGGAATATGTGCTTTTAGAGCTTGTCTTAGGTTTTTGTGATGTACGTGGGGTCACAGGTATGCCATAATATTGATCTAGATCTAGTACGTCTTCTTCTTGTTTTTTAGATATAAGTTGATATTTCTCTTCTTCATCGCAATATTCTTTGTCGAGGTGGGATGCAACTCATAGTCCTCTCTTCCGGTCGCATTGCAACTTCCTCTCCTTTTCATAGTCCTTCTTCTCTTTCCTGGATGAAATATTCTTCAACTTCTTAGGAATCCACCTTCTCGCACATTCTCACTATCGACATGCAACATATCAACTCACTCTAAACCATTTTATTCAAAATATTTCTTAATCATTACTTTGGGGCTCTGCGCACAAACATTTATCATTCAGACTCTATTCTCATGATTCATTTTTCACATACCAACATCTTTATCTACAATTTCAAGTATTTCAGATAATGATCTCTAGGTTCTTGGAATAATTTTCTTTCCATTTCATTATATGAACTTTTGGTGTTAAATGAAATTTATACGATATATCCCTCCAAAGTACTATCAACCCAAAAGTCAACATCCCTATATATAGGATTGCTAATTCTTTTCAACCACTGGATTAGCTAAGGACTCCACTCTGTAGATTCTCTTCCCTGAAATTTTTTCTTCTAGGTCACTAGCTTTAACAACCACTCATACAATACAATGGGAGATTTGCTAAAGAAAATTTCATGGATATCTATATAAACGTATCATTCCAACCATTCTGTCGGGATGACTTTCGATCCTTTAATTTCTTCCCCTACAAAATCTAGTGCTTTATAATCAAACCAATATTGAATTTACGGTTTTTTTGGGTGCCAAAACATATCCCTATCACAATTTTCATGGTCTAGGAACATAACCATTTGTTGACATTATTCTATATCGACCCAGGTTTAGATCCATTGTTTGTCAACAAAAGCAAAGATATCAACCCAACAGGGAAGAACTTTGTCAACAACACCTGCGACGCAGATGAAGTCTCATTGGAGATATCTTGTGGGGACTTCTAGAACCAACTTTCTATAGTTATGTTGATGAATTTACTTATCACAACATTATCATGTCACTCGACCAAAACCAAATAGAAGGTTTATGTTTTCATACATTCATTCAAGGAGATAACCTATTGATATGTTGACATATATAATGATATGTAACGTAAAGCATTACACACATTAACTACTATTCCATACGACCATATCATTAGATGCATGACATATGTAGATAAAGTTCATTCACAATAGATATTCTCTACACATTCAAGTCAATGCATTCACAACATATGTGCATTTGACATAAACACAAATATTAAAGACACAAAGACACAAGGTCTAACGTGAAGAACCATCCAGGAAGAAACATAAAGGTTCTCTTCATCTGTCACGAGAAATGGTTTAGCACCTTTTGTTTGCACACACAACTTATAGAATCTTCTTTTAATATTCTTTATAATTCATGTATTCTTTACTTGTGGCATGCTATCTAGTTTTCCTCCTTATCTCTTTGCTTTCTCTTATTATTCTATTCTTAATTGTCTCCTATGTATATGGCTCTCTAAATGAGTGATCCAGACACAACTTAGATCAATGGTTTCATGATTTTACACTTCCTGACTCTGAACTGTTAGTTGAAACATTATATTTCTAATTTAACGACTCCCATTACATATAAAAATAGGCAATATCGACCCAAATTATAATCATGATTTATTCCAAAAATCAAACTACCAATCCAACTAACTATTTACCAAAAATATGTCAAACTCCTCATCTTTACCCACTTTATTCCTCTTTTATCGCAGGTCCTTCTATCGTGGTCTTTTCTTGTCTTGAGACTGGAATCTTCCTCTTTCCAAGCAAGATTCTAGTTATCTCTTCTCATCTTTTCCTAGGACCAACATGTGAGAATACACACCGATAATGATGACAGGATACAAGGTACTTGAGTACAAACTAACAAGAACTAATAGATGTATTGATGTCAAATACTTATAGAATCAAACAATCAAGGGTCATTGATTTTTATCCACTACCATTTGCAATGAAACCTGCCACTAATGAGTGCAATATATGAGGTACTCACTGGGGATCCTAGATTCATTTCCTATATGATTATTAGGCGTTGAGAGAAATAGATCTATCAAAAGGAGGGAACTAATGCATCCCCCATCAAATGACATTAAACTAATATCAATATGCTCATATAATTTAGTAGAGTTGTAACATATCCAAATTTACGAAGAATAAAAATAAAAATTTATATTATGTAAATCTGTAATTTTCTATACAGATAAATCTATGAGATGTTTAAATTTTACTCTTTATCAGTTGTGACAACAATTAAAAAGTGACATAAAAAAATTGCAATACCTATAAGACTATGTTTAGTGTTTTCGCAATGTGTCCTTTCTACTATGATGTATTGTAATGAAATATAGTCACTAACCTACTTTTATCTTCTGTAAGTTAAAATTGTCATAAATTTATTTTTTGTTCTTTTAGCCTTGACTTTGCTTATAGGCTAAGAGGGGGAAGATCACAGGTCTTAATTAGCCTTTACGGCTAATGCAAGACCCTCGTTTCTCCTTGTACAGGTGCAAATGCAGGTGGAGGGCTAGAAACCTAGCTGAAAATGTTCTAAGCTAACGGCTAAGCCCATAGACTTATAAATTTCCACCTCTCCACAACATCAAATAAACTTCTTTTGTCAGGCGGAAAACACAAATCATAACCTAAACATTCCAAGGTAAAGATGTGAGGTAATGGTGTAATTCGATCCTTAATAAAAACATTAGCTCGAGTTTTTAAGATATCCTACGGTGGGTATAATGATCCTTGGACTATACAGTTTGGTATACATTATTTGCATTTGATTTTCACATGGCTATGTATATGATCGAACTATTCACCACTCCAAATATCAAATAATAAACCCCACGGTTTTAGTGCACCTCATTGCATGTGTTAATATTTTCAATGAAGCTTTGTTTGGGGTTAATTTTCTATTTTTTTGTTCTTCCAGTCTCTGTCTGCTCGACTGGTTAGCTCCTCTATGTGAAGATGATGGTAGAGGAGCCGTGTTATTCATCCTTTGAAACCCTTCCTCCTTTCTTGCTAACTTGATGGTTCACTGCGTGAGTTTGGTTATTCCTTTATTCACAAAGACAGGTAATTCATCCTGTGTATTAATAAAATCATTGTCCCATATAATCAATTCTATATAAATCATTGTTTGACACCTATGTTGATATGTGTAGAAAACATCCCAGAATGATTCTTTGCAAACACTTGGTTGGGATGAAGTGCTGAAAGGTGACATGGTCCGGGTAAGACTTGTACCTCATACTTCTTGGCTTTGTGGTTTGACCTACCTTTTCATGGCATGGTATGGCTTCCCATATCTATGTTGGATTTTGGTGGAATCAATGAGTCTCTTTGGTAGTCGTGAGGAATTTTTATATTTAAAAACTGTAATGATAAACTCTTTGACTGTGAAGTCGAGGTGACTATGTAAATGAACGAAAATGCAGGGTTATTGATTTTTTTTAAGTTGTAATAAAAAACCTACGATTGTCTTTGTAAAATTATCTATTTTTTTAAAAAGAACTTTGATGAGGGTTTTCATGATGTAAAATTACGAGTCGTGGTTGATTTTATCGTTTTTATTTTCATTTTTTATAAATATATAATTTGGCAGTGAGGCCTTTATCTTGTCGTAGTTATTCTTGAGATAGTGACATAGAGCCACTGTCCAAAATGTTATATATCTATTTACTATTTCATGTATTAGGGTTGTTATAAAATGAATCAACCCCTGAGGGATTTTGCTAAAAATAGTATCATGTTTTAGTTAGCACTTCTGTAGCTTTGTTTGATGGTGAAAACTAAAATGACCATGAGGTTTTTACTTAGATTTTCATTTGAATTTGGGAGAGGTCGTAGGGCCATCACTTTGTTTCGTATTTTCCTTTGAAAATACCATGAGGTTATTGCTAATTTAAAATAAATAAGCCATAAGGATGTTGTAATTATTTATTGTGTGTGTTTTAGCTTGCAGATGACAATACTAAAAACGGCCTACATCATGTAACCAACACTGTGGCCTATCGATAATCATGAGTAGGTATTTTTAATAGTGGTTTTGTAAATGATAGGGCCATATAACTCTGTTAAGAGAAAAATTGAGCTATAAAATGATTTTTTAAACCCAGCATTAATTGTTATTTTAATGTTTACCTAACTATAACTAGGGTTTGGTTATGGAGCCAAAAATCAGTGTTAGACTGGAAAATAAACATATACATATATATACAATATAATTAGTAAGGATTTGGGCCTAAACATCATTGTTTAATTACAGGTTTGATTTCAATGATTCTATGTTTATTTGTATAAGACTTATAATGTGTGTGTGTGTACATATATATATATATATATACTATAAGTATCATTGAGTATAGATTCAAAACCCTTGATTCGATTAGGAAGAGTACTATTTAGTTTAAAAACAAATCATGTAATTAGATTACGAAAATTTTTCAGTAATTTATAATAACCTCTCTAATAAATTTTTGTAGGGTTTTCTCTAATCTTGACTTAATCTATATGTTATATTCTTTTAAAATCTAGACTAATAGAAAATGACCACTATTATTAGAAATATAGTAACTTAAGATAACCGAGATATAAATACTATAGTTAATATACAAAGAGAAGGAAAAATCATTATTTAAGCTAATGATTAACCTAAGAGAAAAACTAGATCGGTAGAATTTAAGCCTTTACTTTGAGTAAACTAAATTGCAGGTTTCTCCTCTTACAACAATAACGAACAATTCTCAATAACTTTGTAGATGATAACCTATTTATAAATGAATTTTAGATAGAGAGTACAGATCATAGATAATAACTACCAATTATTCTTAAACTTTGCAGCTACTGAGCATGCTTCTAACTAAAAATATAGACATAGAATTGAATCACAGATAAATAACAATAGTTAGAACCCAGATAATGTGCAGATGAGGACAAATACCCAAAGGATACTATTCCACCCAATCGTCTCCTGAAGCATAAAAAATTACTTGCTTAGGACCCCTAAGCCCGTTCACTGAACCACTAGGATGAAGATCATTGGATAATAGCCCACACAACAACTAGTTGTAATTTAACACTCAGTAGTATACTTAACTAAGCAAATACACTTTATCTATCCCCTTATCAGATTCCATGTGTGCCTAAATTTTCAGTTTGCAGGAGTGAGAAGGTTAATTCCCTTAGAAACATAATGTAGTTGTGAGCCTCCTGCACAATTTGATGGTATTTATAATATTTCCTAGGTATTTGGGTAAGTTTTGGAATTAAATGAGCCACCAACTCAATTCCCCCTCTCACAGAACATGAACACATGTTTAGGGATTATGTTTCATGCAACAACTAGAAAGTAAAATGCTATTGCTGCCACTTGTTAACCAACCTTCTACAATTGCTCATTCCTCATAGTGGGTCAGTGAACACTCATTCAATAGTCTCCCATGGATGGTGTCTCTTCTATTTAATTATTAAAATAAATTATTCTTCAATTACAGTCATCCTTGGCCAACTTGGTCATAAACAATTTACAATAAATTTAACATAATGTATTCTGCAATAAATAAAAATATTTATTTTTAAGTTCTAGGTGTGTTCCAAGAGTTGTGACATCCAACACTATATATTGACGCAAGGAAGGACATCCTGATTGGTCAGGAATATTTCAAGAATTGTCGACACTAGTTTGACTTCCCTTGAATACATAACATGACGCACAATAAACACTCGGAAACAAAAGAATCGAGTAACTAAGCATCATGAAATCTATCAATTCCATATTCATTAATGAAAGGCTCCATAGATTATGGGAATGATAACCCATCGGTGGAGATCTATTCAAATTACCGGTACAATTTATTTCTACAAATGTAATTGGTGCACTCACAACATATACCAAATTATATGTTGTGTCCAAGGGAGAGTAGCACTAGTTGTTGCTATTTTCTCCATGATGAAATATGAATAGATTAAGTGATCCCCCTTTTTTGTTTTTTTGTTTTTTTTAAGTTTTAGTACATTTTTTCATTTATTAGATCAAAAAAGGAATAAAGAATGATATGGTACATGGGAGGGAATGAGTGTGGCATTGACATACTTGTTTTTCAAGAGCATGGGTTAGGCCAACGAAAATATACATGTTGTAAACAAGGACTGAAATAGTTGTGCACACGATTACAAATGTTCCCTCCATGGGTTGGCTATATAAAGGAGGATTATGTGTCAAGAAATGGATAAATAGAACCAAGTAACTATGATTATCCAATTTGGTGCAATATCCAAGTACAAAAGAGGAAATGTGGTTTACTTTATGCCACTAGTGGAAAATGAGAGATTAGTGACCAGCAAACCAAAAAGTTTGGTAACCACAATTTTTTTCAAGGGATAAATGACCAAAATTGATAAATTTAAGTGATATAATTAAAAAATACCAAGATAAATGACCACTTTTGATCACAAGCTAAAAACCAATACCAAGATAAATGACCAAATTTGATCACGGGATAGCTAGACTAAAAATGGCCACATAACAATTGGCCATTTATTTGGTTATTTTTAGTTGTCACTTATTTGGACATCTTTCTATACTTGTAATTATTTCCACTTTACGATTACTTGTGCCTATTTTTTACTTGCATATGGTAAATGTTTTCACTTTGAAAATAACAAAAATATTACATTTTATATGTTTGGATTATATTTATGAAGGAAAACATGGATATATAGAACACATTATCAAATTTATTTATATGCGTTAATTTCACATATGTAATTTGAGTCCATTATTATTATAATTTAGTTTGTAAATGGTAGTAAAACTATTAGTCCTGGTCACTTATTTGAATAATAATTTTGCACAAAGACGGTGGGTACTAGGCAATACAATTTGGAGTAGATCTATAAGAGGAGAAAAGAAAAATGATTGGTTGCACAAAAACGGTGGAGTACTAGGAAACACAATTTTGAATAGATTTGTAAGAGAAGAGAAAAAAATTAGGTAGACCATTTTCTCACACAGTTTCAGTTGAAAGTACATCGCGGCTTAATATTGAATTTGGAAATTGTGATTTTGAGCCAAAGGTGGGAAATTCCACGATTCAAACCTAAAATTGAAGAAATTTAGTAGTGAGAACTAAACTTGGAGAAATTTAGGCATTCAATGTTGAGCTTCAATAACTTTAGCAATTTATAGCTAATGTCAAGGTATTCGTTAGTCACAGACATATTTGTATTGGGGAAACGAGATTGATTCACAATGGTAGCAGATGAAGACGTGTCAAATGGTTATATGAAGGTGTTCATATGCGCATACAAAAGTGGTCGTAGGGGTGTTAGTGTTATTTTTGTTGAAGGGATTTTGTTGAGGTGAATATTTGTCTCGATCAATTGAAATTGGGTAAGTTGTGGATAGCTCTTATGCTATGTGTTTTCCCCCATTTAAAGTGTTTAAACATGTATTTTGTATGGATTTATGAAATCCGGTATGTTGTAGCGAGTTGTTGTGCTTTGTTTTTTTCTCCTTTTCATTTGTTTAAACAAGTATTTTGTATTAATGTCTTCCTATGGCCCTTTAATAAACCCTTAATAGGTAAACAATGAAACATATTTTATTCACTTTTGTACTTGAACACATAAACCTATTTTATTCACTTGTGGAAGGATCATGCACCCTGATCCTTGTCACATATAGGAGTCTTGGTGGTTGCTATGACCATCCATGGTGTGGAACTCTAATTCTAGTTACATGTTTAGTTGGAGAATGAGTTGCCACTATTGTTGCAAGAAATGGGGTTTTCAATATAGAGCAATCACTACCATCCTGTTATGATTGTTTATCTTCTTCACAAAGTAGAATGTCTGCAAGGATACAACATGAGATATCTCACTAGATCATGTAATCTACATTGCATATGGGGAAATACATTCTTATTATATACTTGTGGACTAGGGACATATTGTTCTTAAAGGTAGAGATAGTACTACAATTAATGTTCAGTTTTCCTCCACTTATGCCCTCTAAGAAAGAAAATTATGCCCTTCCTTAAATGTTGAAATCCTAGTTTACCTGATGTACTTTTTATGTGGTGGAACTATATCACATCTAAAATAACTAGAAGTTTCTTTACAATATAGAGAGGTCTTGGGAAATAAGAACAATTCAACAACATCTTAGTGAAATTTCATGTGTATTGAAATATTATGCTGACTATGTTGATAGTCTCTATGCTACTCTGTATCCTCTAGATTATGAAATATGGTTAAGAAGATTAAATAGAGCACTGCATGGTAAATATCGTGGTAAATGGATTGATAATAGTGAAATTTTAGGAAGGAATGATGATGTGGCTAAATAATCTATAACATCTGGAGCATCATTTTCCCCAAGCCATAAATACTAAACAAATTTGATTTTTACTTGTAATTATATTTGTTCCTTCTGACAAGAATAACTATTCAGCGTTAAGTAGAAAGGGTGTGTAATTCCTGCATTTGAAAGCATGTGGGTATGATTTTAAAGCCTAAATTTGTGAACACAAGAAATTATAAAAATGGAGGTTAATGTCAAAGATGATGATTTTCAAAGTGTAGGTATTGTATAATATGACCCATCCATTTTTATGAATAGGCTAGAGAGGACTCAATAGAAACGTCCGTGAATCAAATCTATCCACATCAAAACTTTTATCATCATTTTTCTCAAGTGAAAAGATTCTCATTGTCTAGGTAGTTGTTGATGCTGCCATTTTATTTCTAATGAATGTAATATGGCATCATGTATGAGAGCCCTGGCATAAAAAGATGGAAACAAAAAATGTATGTCTTTCCAATGAGATATTTGTCAATGATATTTTATTAGACTTGTATGTTGTGTTTGTGCTTGTTTTTATTATTTTATTTATTTTTTGGATTTTTCAAATTCACTGCGCTAAAACTTATAACATAAGATAATTTAATGTTTGAGCTACTAGTTCTATGTGTTTGAGTATGAAAACATAGATATTGATGATTTAAAAGTGTGGGAATTCTAGAATCTAACTCATCCATTTTTTTTGAAGTGGTTAGAGAGGAACCAATAAACGGATCCATGAATCATCTCTATCTACGTCAAAATTTTTTCCATCAATCTGCTCAAGTGAAAATATTATCATTGGTGGTTAGGTATTTTCCATAGATGATCTAAAATCTCTCTACATATAGTTAGCTATCAAATCCATAGTAGTGTAAGAGGACACAAAACCCATTTTGTTAAACAATCTTCCTTCTCTATACAATAATTTCATATTTATTCTCAATTAGATGTCTTCATGCACTCTATAAGACTTGATTTCATCTCTTTTAGTTAATGAAAATAAAGCAACTACAATATTCAAAAGGATATCCTTAGCTATAGAGAGAACTATACTCAAAGAAAAGGATGGGAAAGCGAATCATAGTTAAGAGTGGAATAGCGTTACTACTATGGAAAAATAAATCATACAATAATTAATTGCAAATCCTACACCAAATACATTCTCAAAAGAAAGATCAATGAGTCAGTGAATGTATCCATTGTTGTAGATCCTCCAGATGCTAAAGATGGTGATGACCTTACTGAAGAACTAGATTTTTTAATATTTTAAGAGTTCCACACATTGAAGAGAAGGAGTAATGGAATTGCAGAGAAATAGTTGTTCAATAGTCTCCAATTCTTGTGGATGGGAGAAACTATATCTCATTGGGATTATAACCTATGAGACATTAGACATGTATACAGATATTGTTGTTCTATGATTAATGGAGATTCAATATATAGAATTTTTGTATCATACCTTTACAAGGGTTATGAGTCATTTCATGTGCAATGGTGTCCAATGATGTAATGAAATTGGATTACAGTTGGAAAACTACACCCTTTTGATGAATAGAGATTATGTTGAAGGAATATTAATGGTCAAGTATTGTTTTCAAAGAAGAAACATCTGAATAATGTCCGATTATGTTGTTTTAGTTCTTAGTAAATGTGTTTACAGTCAAAGTATCTTTTCTTTCTGTAAGTTTCTTTTTAGTACAATTAGCCTTAAGAGAGAATGTTAGAATATAAGGATTGCGTGTGTAATAAATTCATCTTAGCAGATTAGGCTATAAAAGTTAGGGTTTTATTTATTATTAGTATTTAGGAACTTTTACAAATAAGACCTCTTGAACTCTATAGAATAAATGTGAATATTATTGTATTAGTGTGAAGTATCTTCATAATATAATATCGTGCTATTATATGTATATTTGTATCAAATCTATCTAGGGTTTCAATATTCAATGGTTTAGCTTCTTTGTAATAGATACAAGGACATAAGTTGGAAAAGGATAATGGGGTAGCCAACCTAATACTGCAAGAAAACTTGAAGCTACTTATGCAAGTAGTGAGGGGAAATTATGTAATTGAGCATGCATATATTCTCAACCAAATTAAATAGTGCTAGTTATTCCATCCCTTTGACAACAAGAATCAAATGTATCTACATGGGAAAATATTGCACAATGAACAAAACTTTAAAGATATCTACATGGGAACATATTGCAGAGATAACTGAACTATAAAAGGTGTTCTTTTCTACCATGTGGAAATGCTCATAATTTGGTGGGATGAGGAATCTTAAAAGAGGTTTAATGTGCAATTTATAAATTGTCTCTACTTTGTATAAACTTTTGATAGAGATAGGATTAATTATAATACCTATTTATAAAATGGTATGCTTTCATATCCATGGGAAACTATCTACAATGGCTAAGAAGCAAGACATTTCTTATATGCATCTATCCTTTTATTGAAATTGAGATACTTTCAATTCAACTCATGGTTTACAAACAAGAAAGGGACTATTGAATTACATAAAAAGGGTGTCATGATTAATCAAAATGATGGTATCTATATGCATTCTTCACATGCTTATACCAACAATGATAAAAAATTGTATCTACTTGATAGTTATATATTTTTTCATGAGTCATTACAATAGAGATAATACATTAGTTTTATGATAAATTGCATTAAATATAATAATACATTAATTTTAGCGTAAATTGTATTGAATATAATAACACATTGTCTTGAATTTAATCACTTGTGATTGTAGGTCCATTTGTGCTTTGCAACTTCTTTTCAAGTTTAATTGATTTTGTCCCAGTTTAACATGAAAAATACATTAGATGATTACACAAGTATTTAGATCAACCTCATATAGTACTAGGCAAGGTTTCTTAGATTTTATATTTGTCATTGTTCCCCTCACCTCAAATTTTAGAATTGGTTAAGAAGTAGAGGTCATATATTGTTAGTTTAATGCCATAGACCATTGGAAAGGTTGAAGGACCTATGAGAAACATATTTTAATTTAAGTATATCCATATTTATGATAAATTGATTTTATTTGGAGATGAACTATGCAGGAGGATGAGAATGTACTTCATTTTCCATCGAAAAATAAGAGGACCATACCAAAGCTACTCCTTACCTTGATATGCTTGGAAAATAATTGAGGTTGAAATTTGAGATTTTTTTTGAAAATAAACTTACCATACAATTCCCCTTGCAAGAATATTTTGCACAATGAAAGAGAATTCCAAAATTCATTCCTAGATTATTTTATCCTTAGGGTAACTTCCTGAAAAAGAAAATACACGTAAAAAGATGCAGGTCCAAATACTTGAATTTCATATTGGTTCTTCAGGTCGGCCAGTAGAAAAATCAATTATTGTATGATCACCCACTAGAGTGGTGGGAATTGTCTCTTGCTTGTTTAAGTCTCTATGCTCATAACAAGAGAATATATTTAGTGTCTTTAAAGAGACTATCTAGCTACCAAATGTGTGTCTAAGCATAAAGGGATGTGCAGTTCTTCCATCTAAATTTGCTGCTTCAGTAGTATCTAACAAGGAATTCCTGCCATACTTAATTTAGAGTGATGGAATGACCAATTCTTATTACCTGTTCTTTAACCATAAAACTACAATATAAATAGAATATTCATGGTTTTTTTTAATTCTAATTGTAATATCCTGAATTTTTGGACCTAACACTTATAGGCATGTGTCTATTGATTACAATGATTATCTTGATGTTTTATTTTATATTGGGTCAAAGACCCCACTGCATATGAACATGATGATTTGTTTTATATATTGGGAGTAAGACAATTATTGATGATATATGTATACGCTTGTTTGTGTTGGGTGTGGATCATGAAGCACACGATTGAAGAGATGTTTTGTGTTGAGCGAGGAGCTCTAGAACACTTGAGTGATTGATGAATTATGTTAAGAGGGAAGATATGGAGCACATGATTACTTACCTTTGTGTTTGGCGAGAAGCTCTGGAACACATCAAAAGATAATTGGATGTGTTGGGCATAATGCCCGGAGCCTTCCATTTTGATGTTGAGCACAAGCTCTGGAGCATCAAATCCTTGACCATTATATCCCTAGGTGTATCATACAAGTATATCCTATGATGTTGAGCACAAGCTCTGGAGCATCAAATCCTTGACCATTGTATCCCTAGGTGTATCATACAAGTACATTCTAGAATTTAGTGTTGAGCAAAAGCTCTGGAATTGTACTATGTTTGTAACTCTCTTCTATAGGCATTGAGTATGGGCTCTAGTAGGCGCTAGGGGTTATTGAAAAGAATTTAATAACTTATGAGTGAAAAAAACTCAAGAAAAATATTGATCTCATCATACTTATTTATAAGTGATTAAATGAAATTTTGAATGTCTTTATTATCATCAAAGTACTGAAGAACTACCACGTTATACGAGGGAAATCCAACATGAAAGGATGTTTAGAGTTTCCTAGCCTAGTAGACCTAAACATCTATCTACTTGACATTAATGAAGAAGTGTCATTAGGTCTAGGTATCATGGTACAGGGTGCCCAAATACATTGTTAACAAGTGTTATAATACTATGTATTTTATACATAGTATGCAGAAAGAATTAATTATGATTAAATATATAATTAAATAAAAGAAAGAAGAGCATCTCCATCAATTATTATTTATTATTAAAGGATTAATAAATAGTATAATACCTATTAAATTTTATTGTAGGAAGCAATTAAAAGTTCCTAAGTTAAGTATTGGAAATTACCCGAGTAATTAAAAAGGGTTAAATCAAGAAATCAAGGGTTTCTTGATTTAACTCTCCCTTTGACTGAAAATTCTATCTATAAAGAGTCAAGCCAAGCAAAGGCTTGGGGATACTAATTTTTATCTTGGAGAATTATTATTCTTCCTCTTATTTCTCTCAAGTATTTTTGTGGAGAATGTTCTCCTACAAGGAAAAGAGGATTGATTCAAAACTGAATACCAGTTAAGAAACCCTACCTTAGGAGCTCTAAGCTACTTGCGTGTTGAAGTCCAACTTGGGGGGATCTGTATTAGAACCAGGAATGGTTTCAGGTCATGGTTTGGAGGAATGTGGTAGTTCCCAAGTGATTTGGTCATAAAAATCAAAGGTTAGATTTGTCTAAAATTGATAATGATGGTTATTTACAACGTGTGCAGGTTCAACCATTAAAGGAGCTTCAAGAAGAAAAATTACAGGTATGAGTTCTTAGTATGTCAAGTTTCTTTCTACGGTAAATGATGGTTTCTTTATATAAATGATTTTTATATATTATTAACCTTGGAAATGATGGTTCTGTCCATATCTCTTAGGGTTACATTTCTTAAAATCTAAACCCTAGACTATCTATGTTATCTTCTAGATTAAATGATGGGTATGTTAGATGAATGTTTTCAATATATATACTAACCCTATGTAGTTGATTTTCTATCTAGACCATGATAGGGGTTGTATTCTCTTCAATACTCCGTTGGGTTGTAAATGTTATCATAAGCTGTTTATAGCTAGGATTGCTTCACTAAAGTTTGTTTCTATATTTCATTGAATATTCATAAATTATTACTGTAAAGCTAGGTAAATGTAGACTTGCTATTTATTACTCACCTATTCTTTATAACTCTACTGACATATTACATTTTCCAGTAGGGACATGTTCAGGTTATAGTAGATTTAATCATAGTCGTAAGTTTAAAGAAATAAATACACTAAATAGATACCTTAGGGTATTATTTACAAACAT
>LPNX010372300.1:199327-226872 GCA_001517045.1 Pseudotsuga menziesii | reverse complement strand
ACTCAAAAATATACATGAGCAGTCATATCTGTGGGCCTTATCAGACAATTTTAGTAAGAAATAGCACAACAAAAATGATGTCAACCAAAATATTAAAAAAAGAACCTATATGCATCATTTAAAACTGAAGGGAGAGTTGCAGCATAAATAAATATATAAATTTTTTTCAGAAAAGTAAATATTATTAATAGCCTGAGGGGTTTGCTAAACTGTTTGTTGTCAATGTTGTTCGGCATTTGGCTAGTTCCATAACAACAAGTCCTTGATTTGAATCTCTTGGGATAGGCACATTAGTTTATGCCAAGTGATTCACTAGAGATGCCTTCTACGAATATGAGTAAGCATCCCTTAGATTTCCCCACAAGGTTTTGGTTAGAAAAAAATATATTAAAGAAAATTAAATTACAAATATAGAAAATGAAATTTCGTTATTGCACAAATTAGAAAAATAGATCCATGAGAGTCAAGGGTAGAACATGAACTAACAGCTCTAAAGGGAGTTCATAGGCATCCCCGAATCCCAAGTGAAAGTAATATCGAAACAAGCAGTAAATAGATCGAAAATAGATGTGAAATTCCAACATGGCTGATCAGAGGAAAATTATTGAGATACATAATGTAAACTACTTCCTCTAGTTTCTTGTGCACCTTGTAATATTGTTGGTAACCTTGCATTCTATGGGAAAAACAATTGTTTCTAGGGTAAAGGATGTACATTACAGCAAGATCTTATTAAGTTAAAAAAACAATTGCATTTTTTTAAAAACAACTTTGAGTCATGCGGGCTGTGCTCTGGCGGGAAAGCGTGGGAAATGAGCCTCATATGCTGGTCTAGTCATGGATGTGGTTCATTTAGTTTTTTTCCTCTGGTTGTCTGTGTGGTTTTGGCTCTCGGGTGTCTATGCGGCATGGAGCAATAGTAATCCATTTCACCGAAAGGTATGCTCTTGACATGTTTTTGCAGCACTGTTTTGGTTGTTTACTTATGTTCAGTTTCAACATACTCCCCATAGCTCTGCATGTTTGGTTTTGCAGGTGAAAAGGATGATTCAAAATGTGGTTTGATGGTGGCTTTCTGGATTGTCTGTGCAACCCTTTAACTGGTTAAAATCTCTTATATGCATAGTCCCTTAACTCTGTGTGTATGTGTGACAGAGATTTGCACTCTGGTTTGGGAGGGTTTATCTATGTATAATTTTGGTTAATAAACTTTGATAGTTGGTTTGGGTCCTTTGTATGGTTTGGGAATATGAGAGATGCAACTGTATTTATCTTTTCCTATGAATTTTTAAGTGTAAAGACTTTGGGTGAGTCATGTCTATCCAAACGAACACTCGGCTCTGTAAATAATTTTTTGTTTTTATTTTAATCATGTGGGTTTAATTTTTTAATGGAATAGCTCTATGTTTGGATTTACAATGATGTGAATTCTTTGGAATTAAAGTGCCATTGATTGCAATGGAACTATGTAAATTGTGTCTGTGTTAATTTACTGTTTAAGCATTGTATTTGTGGAATGTATGGATTATTATCGTGGCTGGGGTTTCTTATTACGGCCATTAGCTTGGCCTACTACTGCACATATGGTTTCTATGTTTTTTAAGGTCGTGACTGTATATGCATTGATAGTAGGATTTAACTATCATTCTCAACACTATATTCATTGGGTATAATTCAATATTGATTATGGGTTGGGTTTCCACCTCACGGCCATGAACCTGGCTCATCCTTTAGGGGAATATGCAGCATGAACATTTTGTTTTTATGTTTATTTAAATATGTGACTATGTAGAGATTTAAATAGTGTTTAAGGCTGGGGTTTACAGTCGTGAGCTTTGGAAGATGTGGCTCAGCCCTTATGCGAATACGCAGCCGGTGAATATAGTGTTGGATTTATATCTATGTGTATTTGGTTCTACTATCATGTCTCATATTTGGTTTTAACTGTAGGTTTATGTTGAAACTTTTGTGGGAATCCTATAATGCAAACCGTTCACTGTGTGCGTTACAGTATTAATACGTTGGTGTTTATTATCAATACCTACAAGATTTGATCATGGGAATGTAATCGATTTGTTTTTTTTTAATGTTATACCCTACAGGATTCGATCATGGGTTGTCCTAATGCTTGGACTAGTGTTTAACGCAACATTACATTTTTTATGTTATGAACCTACAGGATTCAATCTTGGGATTTCCTAACGGTTGGACTGGTGTTAACGCAACGTTATGTTCTTGTTTTGGCAACAATGCTGAAAGGATTCGATTCTGGGTTTTTAAATGGATTATGTTGGCTAATGCATTAGTTTATATTATGTATATATTTGGTTCTTGGTGTTTGGTTTATATTAGTTGAGATAATTGTAATGTTACTTCTGCCTATGACAAATCCTTAACATGTTTCGATGGCTGGATCTTGTGTAGAATGTTTTATAATGGAATTTGTAATTGTTTATGTTTTTAGCATAGAAATAGTATTTTATTATGTTTAAGTATGTGAACAATATTTAGGATATATTTGATTTTAACATGGATTAGTATTTAGTTGGAAGGCTGTAAAGTATTTTTGATAATTCTATTTTAAGAACGAATTTTAAGTAAATAGAAATAATCTTATATGCTAGCAATATGAAATCTACCAGCACTTGATAATTTAATTTTTAGAGTTTTGGGAATGTGAGGAATGTGAGTAATTTGACATATGGTTTAGTTTTATAAATTTTATTTATCTTTAAGTGAACTATGTTTTACTTTTGCATCTAAGTTTGAACAATAACCAGGAATCTAGCTATCTTAGATAATCTAGACTCTGTTAGAAAATTACACCATTACAAAGAAGACTGAATTTAAGAGATGAATGATAACAAGAGTAATACTAAAAGCATAGAGACCATATTTTTCTTGTAGTTTTGTAATCTAATAAAAGCATATGTGACAGTCTAAAACAAATACTAGAAAATATAACATGTATTTTTCTTACTAGGTAAACATGTTCAAGTAAACCAGACACCCTGTTGTCAGGATTATTAAGCCTCCCTTGACCATAAATTCTATTAGATTATTTATCTTAACTTAAGAACCTTAATTAATTAATTGGGTCCACTAGTACCATTGGGTCCAATTGGCTTAATGGGGCCACATGTACCAGTTACTAGAGTGTGGGGACCACTGCTAGAGGTTAACTTCCACTTATTACATGTGCATGCATAAGTTTTGGCGCCTCCTAGACCAATCCCTACATTTTAGGATCCACTAGGAGTCCTGGCACCAACCTCCTTCAGTCAGTTGGAGTTGGAACTAGTTAGTCTTAGTTATCCCCTAATTACTTTCAGTTTGTTCACAATAATTTATATAGAGCAAGATTTGCATGGCTGCATGTGGAGTAGGTGCCTTTTCCCATTTACCACACTCAGTTACATTGAATTAACTAGCTGCCATTGATTGTTTGAGTTGTTGGACATCTGGGAGTTGATTTATTAGACTCCGATAATGATTAAGGCACCATGAGTTAGAGGTTCAGTTAGATATAGTCAGATCCACTTGGTAGATTCGAATTTCTCCCTAATGCATTCGAATTCTTTGTATTTGTAAACTATTGTAACACCGAATTTATTATTATGAATGATACTGTAAATTCCTGAGAAATACTCATCTGTTTCCTGTTTGGTTTGTTTTGTTTAGTTTCTATCTTCACTCTCCATTTACTGAAAACATTATTAGAACTATATATCTGAATATATAAATGGAATTCAAATTTTAATATGGTATTAGAGCCTTCTTAGGCAGGTTTCATGCTTGTTTCTCCCCATCGAATATCAGAAGCAGTTGGGTATCCATAGAAGTCCCCTATGATGATTTGCTAGCTCTGGATTTATTCAAAGCAGCGAAGAGGGCATGAAAAAACCTGAAAATATGTTCATGTTAAGAGGAAGAGCATGATTCTAATAGTTCATATGTTTTAGTGTGTTATTGTAGTGAAATTGATAGGTCCTACGTAGCTTGTGTGAAGTTTTTGCAGTCTTTCAGCCAGAGCAATTATGAGTTCTCAAAATCCTGAACCATGGATCCTCACAACTTCCAATTATCTTGATTGGAGGATTTATATGTAGCTGGCCTTGCGTAAGCATGGCTAGCACGGGATCATGCATGGATGGGAGCTTGAGCCTCATCAGCCAGTTGAAAGGAACAAGTTTCTGAACCATTGTGATGAAGCATTTGGGTGCTTATGTACTTATATATCCAGAGATCTCCTATTCCACCTAGAAGGCTTGAGGATTTTAGAATAATCAACCCATAGTTAGCTACCTTAGACATTAATTTAATTATTTTTGTCTCATTTGCCTAGTACATGTGTCCCACCTTGTGCAAGTTGTCACTTGCCTATCCATAGTGGTCAAAATTGCCTTATTTGACTCATGTAGCGCTTGGGAAACCTCAAGGAATCAATTATGATTTATTCCTGGCCTCCTAGGTGCCCTTCTGCTTTTTCTGCTTTATTGCCTGCTTTTTTAGTGTTTTAAGGCAAAAGGAAAAGCTTGACTAGGTGAGGTTGACTAGTTTTTTGTCCTACACATCCTCCACTCTTTTCTCCTTGGAAAATAATGTATGAGTTTTCATTCCATCACTATTTATCTTGCCTAAGTGATTTTGCTAATTCGTGAGCTCCATGACTGATTTGGGATCAGCTTTTTGCACCTATGGGGGATTTGCTTAATTTTAGTAAGCCTGATTTATGTTAGATTCAAATTGCCTCCTCATGCATTTGAATCCCTTATGTAATTATTTAATGCATCAACCTATTATGTTATAGGGTTTTCTATTGTACACTGAGTTAATACAGTTTAGTGTTCAGCTCATTATTCAGTCTCTTTTGTGAGTGATTTTGCATGATCAATTGTTAATTGTTGTGAGTAAAATTAATCTATCACTGGGTTCAATTTCCACATGGTATTAGATCCATTTTAGATCAATTTCTCTCCTTCAAAATTGTTTTTCAGGTTTGACATCAGTGACTGGGAGCCTTCTACTGAGAGCCAGGACAGATTTCTAAGCTATGGATCAATCTCAGAAGATCATCTTGACTCCTTTCAACTTCTTTCAATGGAAAGCAGAGATGGAGATACTATTGAGAGCGAAACGCCTCTACAGGGTGATTATGGCAATAGAAGCAGAGCCCAATGTAGCTGCAGAGAAGATTAAATGGCACAACGGGAGGGATGAGGCCTATGGTCTCCTATGTCTGAGTATTTCCAGAGACCTCCTTTTCCATCTTGATGGATTGACATCACTGAATGAAGTATGGGAGAATATTACTGATCTTTTTGGAAATACAGATGAGATGAGGGGACATCAAATCGAAAATGAGCTAATTTCCCTGAGCCCAAATAGCTTTGAATCACTGCAGCTTTATTTCTCCAAGTTCAAAGCACTAGTTTTGCAGCTGAAACAGTGTGGGATCTAAAAGAAGGATGATCAGCTGGTATTGGCCATACTCTTGAAGCCTGGACTTGACTATTCAGTGTTTGTTTCTACCTTCTATGCCACAAAGCTAACATCTCGAACCTAGAAGACGCCTAGCCTTGCAGATTTCATGGAATCTCTCACACAAGAACAAGACAAGCTGGTGATGATGGGCACCATCAAACCATCCAAAGACCAAGCTCTGGTTGGTAGAGATTTGAAGGTGGATTCAAAAAGCAAAAATAAAGCTAAAAATCCACCTAAGCAAAAGAGAGACAAGAAACAGTCTCCGGAGGAGCCACAAGGTTCCAAGAAGAACTACCAGAAGAAGAAGAATAAAGGAGAAATGAGCAAGTGCACATACTGCAATAAGGGAAATCACACTGAAAGCTCTTGTATGAAAAAGCAAATAGACATGCTGACCCAACTCCTGGAGAAGAATGGCATCTCCCTTCCAGACAGCTCAAAGAAGAGAGAAGGAGGATCAAGTTCAGAAGACAGAGAGAGAGTTCATGCATTGGTTGCTGGCACATCAAGCTCACCTAGTTTCATCATTGATTCTGGAGCTTCAAGACACATGGTTTCGAATAAGGAGGCATTCACCTCACTGGGCATGTCGAAAGGACCACCTATAGTACTAGGAGATGACTCTCTCACTGAAATTTTGGGCAAAGGGAGGATTGATCTTGATCATGGTCAGTTCAGCAATGTGTTGTATGTGCCTGGTCTTGCCTCCAACCTCTTGTTAGTGTACCAGATGACTGAAACTAGGTCTCCTAAGAAGGTCATATTCTCCCCTGATGAATTTGAGATCATAGAGATCTCAAGTGGTAAGGTCATAGCTAAAGGAGTTGCAAATCATGCTCAAAAGGCATACATGTTCTCACACTTCCTACCCTACTCAAAACCCTCTGCTCTTTTGATTCATGCTAATGAGGCAAGAAAGCTTTGGCATGAAATATTTGGCCACCTAAATTACAAGTATCTTTCTGATCTTAGTGAAAAAGAGATGGTCATAGGGTTTCCCAAGATAAAATTTTCCAAAGGAGTCTACCAAGGTTGTATCCTAGGAAAATACCCAGAGCACAAATTTGAGAGAGCTAGTGATGAGAGAACCTCTGCACCCCTTGAGCTGATCCATAGTGATGTTCCTGGCCCATTCCCTCATATGTCCATGAGTTAGGCCAAATAGGCATTGAATTTTATTGATGAATTTTTCAGGTATTACTGGGTTTACTTCCTGAAACACAAGTCTGAAGTTTTTGGCCCCTTCAAAGTCTTTAAGGCTTTGGTTGAAAACCAGTCTGGGAGGAAACTCAAGGTCCTTAGATCTGACAATGGTGGTGATTATGTAAATTATGAGTTTATTAATTATTGTGCAGATGTAGGTATTCAGATGCAGCATTCTATCCCTTACACACCACAGCAGAATGGTGTTGCTGAGAGGAAGAACAGATCACTGAAGGAGATGGCAACATGCATGATGGAGGCCAAAACTTTGCCACCAAAGTACCGGGCCGAAGATATAAAATGTTTATCCTATATATAGAATAGGGTTCCTCATAAACATCTTGAAGGTATGACTCCTTTCGAAGCATGGAGTGGGAACAAGCCAGATGTGACCCATTTCAGGATTTTTGGCTCAAGGGCTTGGGCTAGAATTCCAACAGAAAAGAGAAAGGCTTTGCAGCCCCAAAGCCAAGAGTGTCTATTTGTTGGATACTCTGAATATTCAAAAGGGTACAAGCTTATAAATTTGAGCACAAACAAATCCTTTATTGAAAGGTGTGTTTAGTTTCAAGAAGAACCCCTTGCAGCAATGGAAGTTGGAGAATCCTCTTCACCACCTGAACCTCTGAAAGTAAGTGAAGAGTTTGTTGAAAATGATGATTATGATTTGTATGATGGAGATGATTTTATTGAAGAACCTAACATCCCTACAAGGCCAAAATGGGCAGCCAAGACACTACATGCAGCATGAGAGCTAGTTGGGGATCCCAATGACCCAAGGAGGACTAGATCTCAATTTGAGAGTGGTCTGTGCATGAAGGATCCTATGTTTGCTAAGAAATGTTATTTGATGGTGGAATATGATCCTAAAACATATGAATAAGAAGCAGGAGATCCAATATGGAAATCATCCATGAAGAAAGAGTTCAGCTCACTCCAGAAGAGCAACACATGGGAGCTAGTGGATCTTCCCCTAAGGAGGAAGTTAGTTCAGTGTAAGTGGGTCTACAAGACAAAATTTTATGCTGATGGGTCACCACTGAAGTACAAGGTGATATTGGTAGCCAAGGGCTACTCACATGTTCATGGGATAGATTACAATGAGGCCTTTTCCCCAGTGGCAAAGATGGACTCCATCAGGCTAGCCTTAGCCATTCCAGCCTCAAAGCAATGGGAGGTACATCACATGGATGTAAAGTGTGCCTTCCTGAATGGAGATCTCATTGAAGAGATGTATATGCATCAGCCTCAAGTTTTTTCTACTAACCCTTCTCTTGTGTGTAGGTTGAGAAAGTCATTGTATGGGCTAAAGCAAGCCCCCAGGGCTTGGTATGCCAAGATCGATAGCTTCTTGCTATCACTGAATTTTGTTCGGTACAAATCAGATCCAAATGTCTATTTGAATTTAATTAATGGTTCATCAATTATCATTGTGTTATATGTTGATGACCTCCTCATTACAGGAAGCTCAAAGGATGAGATTGCTTCCTTGAAGGGTGCAATGAACCAATCCTTCTCCATGACAGATTTAGGGCTCTTAAGCCTATTCTTGGGGCTTGAGATTGCTCAAACTAAAGCTGGAATCAAGGTGCACCAGTCCAAGTATGCCTTGGATTTTATGAACAAATTCAGAATGAAGGATTGCAAAGCAAGCAAAACTCCTTTCCTTTTAGGAGTGAAGCTAGAAGAAGTTGATTCTTCACCTATGGTAAACAATACACTGTATAGGAAATTGATTGGATGTTTGTTGTATCTTACACATAATAGACCTGATATTTATTATGCAGTAAGTGTGGCTTCTAGATACATGGATCATCCTCATGAGATCCATTGGAAAGCAGCCAAAATGATCCTTAACTTTGTTCACAGAACAAGGACACATGGGATATTCTACAAAGCAAAATCTAATCTTGATTTGATTGGATTTACTGACAGTGATTGGGCAGGTGATAGTATAGATAGGAAGTCCACATCAGGATATGTGTTCATGCTTGCAGAAGGGCCAATCAACTAGTCAAGCAAGAAACGGAGTGCCATTGCACTCTCATCTACAGAAGCAGAGTACAAAGGAGTTGTTAATGTAGCAACTCAATGTTTATGGTTGCAGGGATTACTTGGAGAGTGTGGCTTCAAATTAGAGTACTCAACTACCATCTACTGTGATAACCAGAGTACCATTTGAATCTGCAATGATCCAATTCAGAAGCAGAGAACCAAACACATTGAGATCCATATGCACTACATCAGAGAGCTTGTGCATGATGGCACCATTCACCTACTCTTCTGTTAATCTTCAGAACAAGTAGCTGATATCTTCACCAAAGCATTTTGTGAGAAGACCTTCAGCAATCTCAAATCACTGCTGGGGATTGCTGATCATGCTGTGAAGCATGAGTGAAGACAAAATTTCCAAATCTTGTTTTATAGTCCATGTTTAAGGGAGGATTTTCCCATGTGGTTTTTGCCTCTTTCCTTGGTTGTATGGACATGAAGTATGTAAAGGGTGACTAATCCTTGTTGCTAGGCCCTATAATTTTCTGATATATTACTCATAAGTCAGGATTAAGGGGTGGTGTTAGAATAATCAACCCATAGCTAGCTACCTTAGACATTAATTTAATTATTTTTGTCTTATTTGCCTAGTACATGTGTCCCACCTTGTGCAAGTTGTCACTTTCCTATCCATAGTGGTAAAACTTTCCTTATTTGACTCATGTAGCGCTTGGGAAACCTAAAGGAATCAATTCTGCTTTATTCCTGGCCTCCTAGGTGCCCTTCTGCTTTTTCTGCTTTTTCAGTGTTTTAAGGCAAAAGGAAAAGCTTGACTAGGTGAGGTTGACTAGTATTTTGTCCTACACATCCTCCACTCTTTTCTCCTTGGAAAATCATGTATGAGTTTTCATTCCATCACTCTTTAGCTTGCCTAAGTGATTTTTCTAATTCGTGAGCTCCATGACTAATTTGGGATCATCTTTTGGCACCTATGGAGGATTTGCTTAATTTTAGCAAGCCTACTTTATGTTAGATTCAAATTGCCTCCTCGTGCATTTGAATCCCTTATGTAATTATTTAATGCAGCAACCTATTATGTTACAAGGTTGGCTATTGTACACTGAGTTAATACAGTTTAGTGTTCAGCTCATTATTCAGTCTCTTTTGTGAGTGATTTTGCATGATCAATTGTTAATTGTTGTGAGTAAAATTAATCTATCACTGGGTTCAATTTCCACAGAGGAATCCTATATAACCCTGGGAGAAGCTTGATAGTTTGTTTAACAAACAATATGAGCTTCAGTGACACATTCTATAAAATGAGTTGGTATCTTTACATCCCAACAGTTTTGAGACTATTGAGCAATTCTGTACTAAATTCAAGTATCTAGTAGTTCAATGCAGACAGTGCGGAATAGAGAGAAAGGATGAGAAGAATGTCCTTTCCATACTCAATAAAATAGGCTCTAAGTATTCTGTATTTGTTTCCATATTTCATTCCAAGTGGGAAAGCTTTCTTGATTGGAAAATTCCTTCATTAGATTCTTTTTCCAAGTCCTTAATCAAAGAGCAAGACAAGTTGATTGGAATGGGAGTCATCAATACCTCCAAATATCAAGCTCTCCTAGTTATTGACTCTTCCAAAGTGCAAGAGAATGGGAAATAAAAGAATAAGGAGCCAAAAGCAGCTGATTCGAAGCCTAAACAGAATCAGCAAACTTTTGAAGGAACCTCTGTCTCTAAGAAGAAAAAGAAAAAGTGTCCCTACTATATGAGGGGTTTTCATCTAGAAGACTTGTGCATGAAGAATACCCTCTACCGGATGAAATCTCTATGTGTACAAAAAAATATTTTCCTTCCAAAAATATCAATAATGTCAGATGATGAAGAGAAGACTGAAGAAGATGAGATATGCTTGCATGCAAGCCTCTCTCTGTCGAAGGCTTCTGTGATAGATTATGGAGCATCCAACCACATGGTTTCTTCTAGGTAATCCTTCATCACCTTCCCTCTATCACGAGGACCTAAAAGTCATATGGGAGATGAATCTAAAATCCCAGATGTCGAGAGAGGTTCAAATAAAATCCATCATGATTATTTCATGCCCTCTCCTACAGAAAAGCAAATTGTTGAAGATGAAGAAGAATCATATTTTTCCCTACAGTCAATTCGAATGGAAGAAGGTCTCCTTGAAGTGACTCCTTCTCCTGCTACTCCAGAAGTGTATGAGATCCCTGAGATCTCACCTCCTCACATGGATGATCTAGAAGAAGAAATTCGGATCTCTGTTTGTGAAGAAAAACACTCCTTCTATTATTTGCAAAAATTCTCCAGTAATTCTTTAAATTTTGTGAATAGTTTACTAGCGACTATTTCAACAGAAATGGCAGAGAAGTTTGATTTATCTATCTATAATGATGTTTCTAGTGTGAATAAAATTAATACCATTGATATTATATAAATAATTTATATTATAAGAGTGATCCATTCACTGTCATTAATCTAGAGCTTCCAGTAAATTCCTACAGGATTGCATGCACCAAAAATCAGAATTTTGAAGAAGGAGAAAATTGTGCATCTATCATCTCGGTGGAGCAAAGTTTTGGATATGATATGGATCTACTTGGGTATTATTTGTTTTCTTATCTGATAATATGTGATTCAGGTTTTAAGATTCAATATCTTTCAGTATTTCTTGTAACTAGTTTCATCAATTTTGGTGCGACAAATCAATCGCCACAAGTCTCCTTCAATTTTGTTGTTGAGGATTCGATGTTAGTTCTCTCTTATGAGTTTTATAATATTAGATTTTGTGAATTATTGGTTATTGATGAAGCTATATCATATTATGGAGCTAAAAAAAATTCTCTCCACTATCCCAGGGCTTCTCCACCTATCCATTTGATCACATGCTCATCTCCTCACAAAACTAGTAAAGTTGGGTACATTCTGCATCCGCCTGGACACTTGCTCCTAACAATTGGGGATGATTTTACAACTCATGGTTTTATGTTTAAGTTTTAAATATATCAGGTTCTTGGGTTTTCTTCACATGGTTTGAATTATCAAGAACTTTTACTCTTTGTTCAGTTGATTTCAGCTGCTCTACATGGGTCCAGTTTTCACTGTGCAGTTGTTTATATTTATGATTCAGTTGAGTGCATTGTTCTTCTTCCAAAGAGGAATATTCCTCTAAAAATAAGAACTTTTTTTGGATTCATGGGTTCACCTACACATAAGAACCAAGATATTATTGTTAGATAGTGCTGCAAATAGCAGCAACAATTTTCACAAGTTTTTTCAAAATTTGTATTTCTGCTTATTTTGAGGAGGGGTGTTTTCCATGAGGTTTTACCCTATTTCCTCGGTTGTATTAAGATGAATTATGTATTTTAGATTGTATTTGGGTAACCTATGGCCTTGTTACTAGGGCCCATAGTTGTCCAAGTTAGGATTCATTGGGGGTGTTAGGACTATTAATCCTCCCTTGACCATATTGTCTATTAGATTATTTAGCCTAACTTAGGAACCTTAATTAATTAATTGGGTCCACTGATACCATTGGGTCTAATTTTCCTAATGGGGCCACATGTACCAGTTACTAGAGTGTGGGGAACACTACTAGATTTTAACTTCCACTTACTGCATGTGCATGCATCAGTTTGGGAGCATCCTAAACCAATCCCTACATTTTAGGAGCCACTGGGAGTCCCGGCACCAACCTCCTTCAGTTAGTTGGAGTTGGAACTAGTTAGTCTTCTTTAGCCCCCAGTTACTTTCATTTAGTTCACAATCAGTTATCTAGTGCAATATTTTCATGGCTAATGCATGGCTGCATGTGGATTAGGTTCCTTTTCCCACCTACCACACTCAGTTGTAGTGAGTTAACTAGTTGTCACTAATTGTTTGAGTTGTTGGACATATGGGAGTTTATTTATTGGACTCCAATAATGATTGAGGCACCATGAGTTAGAGGTTCAGTTAAATACAGTCAGATCCACTTGGTAGATTCAATTTTTTCCCTAATGCATTCGAATTCTTCCTATTTGTAGACTATTGTAACACCGGATTTATTATTGTGAATAAGACTGTAAATTCCTGAGCAATACTCATATGTTTCATGTGTGGTTTGTTTTGTTCAGTTTGTATCTTCATTCTCCATTTACTACAAACATTATTAGAACTATCTGCTTGAAGACTCTAAATGGATGTAGCATAATCTCTACTTCATAAAATCAGGTTTTAAGGTTGGTAAACAAAATAAACTAGTTTCTCTTCAACGCTCTGTAAGAAAAATAATCCTAACTACAGTAAGCATATAATATACAAATTTTACTTCTACCCTTCATTTAATAATAAATATATATGAACTATAAGAAAGAAAAGAAATATCGTACCTACAATTTGAAGATATTTTAATGGCTGGAAACCTTGCACACTCAAGCACACAACATTAACAAGGACATAGACAATTCTGACTTATGTTCAGTTAACCGAATAACTTGGGAACTACCACATTCCACTCAACCATGACTCAAAACCATTCCTGGTTTCAATATGGATCCCCCTGAGCTGTTTCCAACATGCAAGTAGCTTAGAGATCCTAAGGTAAGGCTTCCCTATCTAGGATAACAGGTTATGTCCCAGTTAGCTTTTCCTCTTGGGAAAAATTCTCTCCAAGAACTCTCTTCATAATAATAATCAAGTAGCATAGATGGAAATATGAAAAAGACCCCCCAGCCTCTCTTTGGCTTGGGTCTTTATAGACAATCTTTAGGAAAAGGGGCACTTAAATCAAGAATCATTTGTTTTCTTGAAATAACCATTTTTACTTAATTTAGGTGAATTTAATATTTATTTATTTTAACTTAGGAACTCTTTGACTAGTTCTTATTTTGACGGTTTTAGGTATTTAAATATTTATTTAATATTAGTAATAAATAATAATACATAGATCCTTTCATTATTATTTATAGTTACTATTATTAATACATATGCTTACTCTTTTATTCACATTATATATAAACTATATATACACATATACCATTGTTAACATTTTTACTTTGGGTATCATATAGCATGATCCGGAATCACATGATACTTTTCTTTTTAGCTTCTAGTCACTTATTTATTAAGGCCTTCAGGTAGGGGTTAGGTCAACTAGGTTAGGCAACTCTATTTCATCTGTACTTGATGAGATGCAGAAATTTGAAATTGCATTTAATCACTTAAAAATAACGAAGATGAGATCAATGTTTTATCATAGTCGTTTTCACTCAACATATTAATTTTTCACTAACTCCTAGCTTTTATTCAAAGCCCATACTCAACGCTAAGAACAGGGAGTTACAACTTAGTGCAATTTCAGAGCTCCTTTCTTGACACTAATGCTAGGATGTATTTGTAGGATACACCTAGGGATACAATGTCCAAGGATCCAATGTTCCAGAGCTTATGCTCAACATCAACTTGGAATGCTCCAGGGATTATTCCCAACACTTCCAATTCTTATCTTTTCATGTGCTTTAGAGCTTCATGCTCAACACCAAGGTTTCATAACACATGTGATCCAGAGCATTTTTCTCAACACAAACATCAAAAACTCATGTGCTCCAGAGCCTCTCTCTCAACACAAACATCTCATCAATTATGCGCTTCAAGATCCATGCCCAACACATGAAATCATATACATAAAACATATGCATTTGTTTTACGCCCAATATATCGAACAAATCATCATTTTCATGTGCAGTGGGGTCTAATGCCCAGTATACAAAATAAAACGTCAAAGCAACATCACATGCAATGGGACTTATGCCCATAAATGTCAAGTCAAAAATTCAAGATATTACAGTTAATTTTATGAAGTAAATAACATTGATCATATGTTTATAGTTTCTAGAATATTATTCCATTTAATTCACACATTTACATACATAAATATAAGGATAAGTTGTACCATTTAAGAGGTAACCACTCAACATTCTAAGTTAGTACCATTGTTTTCATGGCATGATATATTATTGGTAAAGACCATTTCTATAACTTACACATAAAGAGACATAGATATAGAATGATTTAAGACCCTTAAATCATAAGGTTAACTTGTAACACTTCATAGTTATTTGGATAAACTTATTAATACTCAATTTTTAACCTTGACATAACCCTCATCAAGTTAAGGTTATGGTATAAGGTTATGCTATTTAACTGTACTTACTCTTTAAAACATGTAAGTTTAACTCTCCACACAATTTAAAGTACCACTTTCTTATCCCATATAATTACTTATATGTACTAATATGGAAAATAATGCAAGTTTTATAAAGCTCTGTATAAGCTTACTTTTGCTTTTAACTAATCTAGTATATTCTATACAAACTTACAACTAACCTTATAAATTACCTCCACATGTTTGACTTACCCAATTTAGTAACATTATCAAATATCATATGTGAAGAGGAATCCAACTTCTACAAGAAGTATTATCTCTTCCATGTTAGAATAATCAACCCATAGTTAGCTACCTTAGACATTAATTAATCCATTTTTGTCTTATATGCCTAGTTTCCAATATTCCACTCTATGCAAGTTGTCTTCGACATGTTCTAGAAGTCAAACATTCTAAAACTGAGTCATGGAGCACTTGGGAAACCTCCTGGAATCCATATTTAGCATATTTTATTTATTCCAGATCCTCCCTAGCACATATTTTCTTTTTCTACTCTGTTTCCTGCTTTACTGAGATTTATGGCAAAAGGTAAAGTAAGACTAGGTGCAGTTGACTTGTTTTTTTCCCTCATCATCCTCCATTATTTTATCCTAATAAAAGCATTTATGAGTTTTATTTCCATCACCTATTAGCTTTCCTACTTGACTTTGTCAATTTGTGAGCTCCTAGGTAGATTTGGAAACTGCTTTATGCACCTATGGGGGATTTGACTAGATTTAGTAAGCCTGCTTTTGACTATTTCAAATGGCATCCTTATGCATTCAAATATCTCATGTAATTATATATTGCAGCAGCATATGCCTTCATAAGGTTGGCTATTGTACACTTATTCAATACAGATTAGTGTTATGCTCCAATTTCAGTCTCCTTTGTGTGTAAATTTGCAGGTTTGATTAGCAATTTTGTGAGTGCAATTGTTCTATCACTTGGGTTCAATTTCCACATGGTATTATATCCTTTGTATATTGATTTGTCTCCTTCCATATTGCTATTGTAGGTTCAACATCTTGACTGGGAGCTATTCTGTTGACTGAAGGGACAATTTATGAGCTATGGATCAATCTCAAAAGATCATCTTGACTCCATTTAATTTGTTTGAATGGAAAGCAGAGATGGAGATACTGTTGAGAGAGAAAGGTCTCTATAGGGTGACTATGGCAATTGAATTAGATCCCAATGCCGCTGCAGAGAAAATTAAATGGCACAATAGGAGGGATGAGGCCTATGGTCTCTTGTGTCTGAGCATATCTAGAGACCTCCTCTTCCATCTTGATGGACTGACATCACCTATTGAAGTATGGGAGAAGCTTTTATATCTTTTTGGTAAGAAAGATGAGATGAGATAACATCAAATCAAGAATGAGTTGATCTCTTTGAGTCCCAGCAGCTTTGAATCCCTGCAACTCTACTTTTCCAAGTTTAAAGCCCTTTTTTTGTAGCTAAAACAATGTGGAATTGAAAAGAAGGAGGAATAACTAGTTTTGGCCATAATCTCGAAGATTTTCCCTGACTATTCAGTTTTTCTTTCAACCCTCCATGCCACCAAGTTGACAGCTCAAGCCTGGAAGATGCCTAAGCTTGCAAAGTTCATGGAATCCCTCACACAAGAACAAGATAAACTGGTGATGATGGGCACTATCAAACCTTCCAAAGACCAAGCTCTGGTTGCTGGATATTCGAGGTTGGATTCAAAAGGAAAGAAGAAATATAATAAGCCACCTAAGTAGAAGAGAGACAAGAACAAGTCTCAGGAGGATCCCCAAGGCTCCAAGAAGAACTTCCGGAAAAAGAAGAACAAAGGAGAAATGAGCAAGTGCACATACTGCAGTAAGGTATATCATCCTGAAATCTCCTACATGAAGAAGCAAATTGACATGCTAACCCATCTCCTATAGAAGAATAACATCTCCCTTCCTGGTAGCTCAAAGAAGAGGGAAGGAGGATCAAATTCAGAGGACATAGAGAGAGTACATACATTGGTTGATGTACATGAAGCTCACCTAGCTTCAACATAGACTCGGGAGCTTCAAGACATATGGTTTCAACCAAGGAGGCATTCTCCTCTCTTGACATGTTGAAAGGTCCACCAATAGTTCTGGGAGATTACTCTCTCACTGACAGTTTGGGCAAAGGAAGGATTGATCTTGACCATGGTAAGTTCAGCAATGTATTGTGTGTTCCAGGTATTGCCTCTAACCTCTTGTCAATGTATCATATGACCCACATAGGGTCTCCAAATAAGGTCATATTCTCCCTTGATGATGTTGAGATCATAGATATCTCAATTGGTAAATTCATTGCAAAAGGAGTTGCTAATCACACTTCTAAGGTATAAATGTTTTCACATTTCCTACCCTACTCAAACCTCTCTGCTCTTCTGATTCTTGCCAATGAGGCAAGCAAGGTTTGGCATGAAATATTTGGCCATCTTAACTACAAGTATATTTCTTATTTAAGTGAAAAATAAATGGTCAGAGGGTTACCAAATATTAATTTTTCCAAGGGATTCTATCAAGGTTGTATCTTAGGAAAACACCGAGAGCATAAATTTGAGAGAGCTAGTCATGAGAGAACCTCTGCACCTCTTGAGTTGATCCACAATGTTGTTTCTGGTCCATTTCCTCATATGTCAATGAGTCAGGCCAAATATACATTGACCTTCATAGATGAATTTTACAGGTACTGTTGGGTTTACTTCCTGAAGCATAAGTCTGAAGTTTTTGGCCTCTTTAAAGTCTTTAAGGCTTTGGTTGAAAACCAGTCCGGGAGGAAACTCAAGATCCTCAGATCTGACAATGGTGGTGAGTATGTCAAGTATGATTTCATTCAATATTGTGAAGATGCATGTATTCATATGCAGCATTCAATCCCTTACACACCACAGCAAAATGGTGTTGCTGAGAGAAAGAACAGATCACTGAAAGAGATGGCAACATGTATGATGGAGGCTAAGACTTTGCCACCAAATTTTTGTGCCAAGGCTATAAAATGTGCATCCTATGTCCATAATAGGGTGCCTCATAAATATCTTGATGGTATGACTCCTTTCGAAGCATGGAGTGGCCACAAGCCAGATGTGACCCATTTCAGGATTTTTGGCTCAAGGGTTTGGGTTAGAATTCCAACAGAAAAGAGGAAGGCTTTGCAGCCCCAAAGCCAAGAGTGTATATTTTTTGGGTACTCTAAATATTCAAAAGGGTAAAATCTGATCAATTTTAGAACAAAAAAATCCTTCATTGAAAGGAGTGTTCAGTTCCAAGAAGAGCCTTTAGCAGCAGTTGAAGTTGGAGAGTCTTCTTCACCACTAGAACCATTAAATGTAAGTGAAGAGATAGATGAGTTTGCTGATTCTGATATGTCTGATAATGATGATTTAATTTCAGATCCTGATATTCCTACAAGACCAAAATGGGAAGCAAATACCATTCATACAGTTGGGGAACTAGCTGAAAATCCTAGTGATCCTAGGAGGACTAGATCTCAGTCTGAGAGTGCCCTGTGTATGGAAGACCATTTGTTTGCAGAGAAATGCTATCTGATGGTTGCATTAGACCCACATACATATGAATATGCAGCACATGATCCAATATGGAAAACAACCATGAAAGAAGAATTCAGCTCACTCCAGAAGAACAACACTTGGGAACTGGTTGATCTTCCCCCAGGGAGGAAGCTAGTTCAATGTAAGTGGGTTTTCAAAACTAAGTTTGTTGCTGATGGTTCACCTTTGAAATATAAGGCAATATTGGTATCCAAGGGATACTCATAGGTACATGGTATTGACTACAATGAGACCTTTGCACTAGTGGCAAAGATGGACTCCATCAGGCTAGCCTTAGCCATTGCAGCTTCAAAACAGTGGGAGGTACACCACATGAATGTGAAGTGTGCTTTCCTGAATGGAGATATTACTGAAGATATTTACATGCAGCAGCCTCAAGGTTTTTTTACTAATCCATCTTTTGTGTGCAGGCTAAATAAATCATTGTATGGGCTTAAGCAAGCCCCCAGGGCTTGGTATGCCAATATTTATGGCTTTCTGCTGTCATTGAGTTTTGGTCAATGCAAATCTGATACTAATGTTTATTTGAATCTGATTCATGGTTATTTTATTATTATTGTCTTGTATGTGGATGACCTTCTGATTACAGGAAGTTCAAAGAAAGAAACTGCCTCCTTGAAGGATGCAATGAACCATGCATTTTCTATGACTGATTTGGGGTTGTAGAGCCAATTTTTGGGTCTCGAAATTGATCAATCCCAACATGGAATAAAGGTACATCAGTCCAAGTATGCTTTGTATTTTCTAAACAAGTTCAACATGAAAATTTGTAAGCCAAGAAAGACTCCTTTCCTTTCAGGAGTTAAGCTTGAAGAAGCAGGTTCTTCTCCTATGGTAAATAATACACTATATAGACAACTGATTGGGTGTTTGTTGTACCTTGCACACACTCAACATGATATTTCTTATGAAATAAGTGTGGATTCAAGAATACATGGATCAGCCTCATGAGATCCATTGGAGAGCAGCCAAAAGGATCCTTAACTTTGTTTAGGGAATAAGAACAAATGGGATCTTCTACAAAGCTAAATCTGATCTTGATTTGATTGGGTTTAGTGATAGTGATTGGGTAGATGACAACACAGATTGAAATTCAACATCAAGATATGTTTTCATGCTTTCTGAAGGACCAATTAGCTGGTCAAGCAAGAAACAGAGTGCCATTGCACTCTCATCTACAAAAGCAGAGTATAGAGGAGTTGTAAATGCAACAACTCAATGTTTATGGTTGCAAGGGATACTTGGTGAGTGTGGCTTCGAATCAGAGTTTTCAACCATTATATATTGTGATAATCAGAGCACCATTTGAATCTACAATGATCCAGTTTAGAGACAGAGAACCAAACACATTGAGATCAATATGTACTTCATCAGACAGCTTGTGCATGATGGCACCATTCACCTACTCTTATGTGCATCTTTAGAACAAGTAGCAAACATCTTCACCAAAGTTTTTTGTGAGAAGACATTAAACAATCTCAAATCATTGCTGGGGATTTCTGATCATGCTATGAAGCATGATTGATTACAATATTTTCAAATTTTGTTTTACTGTCCATGTTTAAGGGAGGATTTTCCCACTGGGTTTTTGCCTATTTCCTTTGTTAAATGGACAAGCAATATGTAAAGGGTGACTAAGCCTTGTTGCTAGGCCCTATAGTTTTCTGAAATTTACTCATAAGTTAGGCTTAAGGGGGGGTGTTAGAATAATCAACCCATATTTAGCTACCTTAGACATTAATTAACCCATTTTTGTCTTATTTGTCTAGTTTCCAATATTCCACTCTATGCAAGTTGTATTCCACATGTCCTAGAAGTCAAACTTGCTAAAATTGAGTCATGGAGCACTTGGAAAACCTCCCAAAATCCATATTTAGCATATCTTCTTTATTCCAAACCCTCCCTAGTGCATATTTGCTTTTTCTGCTTTGTTGCCTGCTTTACTGAGATTTATGGCAAAAGGGAAAGTAAGACTAGGTGCAGTTGACTTGTTTTTTTCCCTCATCATCCTCCATTATTTTATCCTAATAAAAGCATGTATGATTTGTCTTTCCATCACCTATTAGCTTTCCTGCTTGACTTTTCCAATTCGTGAGCTCCTAGGTAGATTTGGAAACTGCTTTATGCACCTATGGGGGATTTGACTAGATTTAGTAAGCCTGCTTTTGACTATTTCGAATGGCATCCTTATTCATTCGAATCTCTCATGTAATTATATATTTCAGCATCCTATGACTTCATAAGGTTGGATATTGTACACTTATTCAATACAAATTAGTGTTATGCTCCAATTTCAGTCTCCTTTGTGTGTAAATTTGCAGGTTTGATTAGCAATTTTGTGAGTGCAATTTTTCTATCACTTGGGTTCAATTTCCACATTCCACATATTAATACTAACACATAATAATTACCATAAGTACCTTTCAATAAGGATTTTTATATTATATTAATTAGATCTAGTTTTACAACATAAATTCCTATGATTGGCATCACATGATAAAATATCCCACGGACATCCTACAACTTTATACTTACATTATTACTAAGGTATGATAGGAAATTAACTTATTGAAACATCAATTTATTAAGTTCTCACGTTCTAATATAGATTTCATCAAAAACATACATGTGTTTTATTGGAAAATGTGCATGGGAATAATCTAGAACATTAGCACTATACTAGTTTTTCACATAATTCCTTAGCTCAAAATATAACTCATTTTTTTATTGAAAAAATATAACTACTAAATTAACAATTTACATTAAAAACTTAATAATATAGAATATATCTAGACAAGAAAATGATGCAAGAGAATGTTGCTCTCCATTCAAATCCAAGCTCAATGTTTGATCAGGCCTAATAGGGGTCTTTAATTATGAATTGATGGTATTTGAACCATCACATTGTAAATAAACCTATGTTTTATTTGATTCTAGAGATATGGTGAGTCACTAATAGGATGAGTGATTCATTGAGTCAATTGATGAGTCATTGTAACAAATTCCTCATCTAATGGTAGCGAGTCATAGGATATGTTAGAGGATTTTTTGTAATTAGTATTAGTTAGCAGAAGATTTGGATTATTGAGTAGATTATGGATATGAACCAGAATGGTTCATGAATCTTGTTGTATGTGTGTGTGTGTGTGTGTGTGTGGGTGGGTGGGTGGGTGTAATCCTACGAGTCATAGATAGATAGAGGAGAGAAGAGACAGGGGAAAAGAGAGATACCGAGTATAGATAAAGGTTAGTAGGGTTGTTGGAGTCATGGAAGGACAATTAAAGATATATCAGTCCTTAGGAGATCAGAACGCAGGATATGGGACAAATTGAATGTATAATTTCCTTGTGTAAATGAAGGAAAATCCTATTCAACATATCTCTATATGTGTGATTGAATTCAGTTTGAATGTATAAATTCGTGAACTAAATGTTTGGATAAATTCTCTGTCCATATGTGAAAATCCTGTATATGAATTCATGATTTCTGAAAGTGGAAGAAGTAGAGATCAATGGATCAATGCTATGATCCATTGAAGGAGTTAGATGAATGATGCTTTTAGGATTTTATAAATGAATGTTGTTATTTTTTCATCATATAAGCTAGCATTATGATCTTAGGATCTTTTCACTGAGAGAATAACAAGCACAGCAATAAAACATAAGCACATCACAAGAGACAAGAGACACAAAGAGTTTTCCTTGGGGAAATCATAAAGAAGAAAACCCCACAACTTCCTCAGACATAGAATCAGCACCAGAACAGTAAAAGCCCAAAACAATAAGATGCACTCCCGACAGCAGTATTCTTCTTCTTGTCTAGTCCCAGTGTATTTCCTTCCTCACTAATGCGCCACACTTGAGTGAGTGAGTGATGTGTGTTGCAAGTGATCAATAGAGAGGCTCTCACTCTCTATTTATATTCTTTTGTTCACTTGAAGTGCACTCCAACATGTCAGCCTCACTTAACAATTACTTACTAGAGCCGAAATCTCTAGGAGTGTCTAATAACCCTAGTGCCCCACCACTTGTGGGGACTTTGCCTCCTCCGACCAATAGAAGGGTAACACAATGGTGGGGACTATTACCTCAACTTACAATGACTCACCTAGGGTTGAATCCACTAGGATAGTCTAATAACCCAAGGGCCCCACAACTATGGGGACTTTAACCCTTGACCAATAAGAGGGTTACCCACAATGACTTGACATGACTTTCTCACTATAGAAACTTCTCGGAATAAACATCGCGGTATGAAATGACTCAAATATATTACAATACATCCTGGAATGAACATTGGGTTACAATAGATAAGAAATACAAGTGAATACATTCCGAAGTTACAATTACATCAACACTCCCTCTTAACTAGGAAGGTATTCTCTTGACATAATTTATCAGCACAAGTCTTCTTCTCTGTATCATCTAGGTCATCTTCATCTTCAAAGTCATCTTCATCTTCAAGTCATTTTCATCTGTAAGTCATCTTCATCTGTAAGTCATCTTCATTGGATCTGGATCATCTCTCAATCTAGATCATCATGGAACATCATCACTAGATCTGGATCATCTCTCGATCTAGATCATCATGGAACATCATCACTAGATCTAGATCATCTCTCAATATGGATCATCATGGAACATCATCACTGGATCTGGATCATCTCTTGATCTGAATCAACATCACTGGACTGGATCTGGATCATCACTCGATCTGGATCAACATCACTGGATTGGATCTGGATCATCACTCGATCTGGATCATCACTGCTGGATCATCATGGCTGGATCTCGATCATCACTCGATCTAGATCATCGCTGGCTATCATCATTGGATCTCAATCATCACTCGATCTGGATCATCCCTGGTGCTATATCATGATTCTTCTCGTCACAGGAAGTTCTACAGAGCCATCCCTTTTTCATGCTGGTTGTAGGCCTAACCTCCATGTAGGTCTTTGCCCAGCACTTACATCTGACCTACTCATCAGAAAGGCACGCCTAGCACTTACATCTGATCATATAGGAACCAATCCTATAATCACATCAGAAAGGCCTAGCACTCACATTCACCAGCATGATAGGACATCACATCACTAACATCTGTGAAAAGGCTCAGCACTTACATCTGAACTACTCGTCAGAAAGGCACATCCATCCAGATAGGAACACATCCTATCACAGTGATGGAAGACTCCCATCCAGACAGGAACACATCCTATCACAATGATGAAAGACTCCCATCCAGAAAGGAACACATCCTATCAAAGTGATGGAATATTTTCCCACTTTCATCCAGACAGGAACACATCCTATCATAGTGATGAAAGACTCCCATCCAGACAGGAACACATCCTATCACAGTGATGAGAGATTTCAGCACTTACATCTGAGCACGTGGGAACATATCCCTTAGTCGCTCCAGAAAGGCTCTACACTTACATCGATCTAGATAGGAACACATCCTATCACAGTGATGGAAGGGATTTCACTCACATCTGATCCTACGAGAACACATCCCAGCAGTCATATGATCGTACTTGATCCCATAATCAACTGTACCCTTCAGGTACCTCAGAATATGCTTTGCAGCAGTCAAGTGAACACTTGTCGGATCTGTCAAGTACTGGCTCAAGGTGTTCACAGCAAAGCAAATGTCTGGTCTCGTGTTCATCGAGTACATCAATGACCCAATCATCTGATGATACATCGTAGCATCAACCGAATCTTATGAAGCATCACTCAATAGCTTCATGTTTGATGCCATAGGTGTGTTCATGTAGTCCGTCATCCTGAACCTATTCAGGATCCCTACTACATACTTCCCTTGTCCAAGGAAGATTCCATCTATACTCTGTCACACCTCCATGCCTAGAAAATAGTGCATCGACACATAACAGGAGCATCACTGGTCTTCTTCCTTCAACCTTGAAGCAAAGGTTGGAATCTACTTTACTCTCAGTAAAGCCTATAGTCATCAGTAATCTATCCATCCTGTCATAACATGTCAAACCTTAGGATCTTCTACAGTCACTCCCTCTGAAGCGAAGCATCATACACCCTATGTCTTCCGTACTCTATGCACTGAAACATTCTGTACTGGAGTGACAAGTAGTATCCATCTAAGATCATTGGATACCAAGATCCTCTATTTTGAAATTTTTCAAAAGTTCTTCTCACATCCATTTGTGAGTTTGTCATCCTTTATCAACCTTGTAGCAAAGGTTAAGATATTCATCAAGCTCATCATGTATGTTTTATCCCATGGGTGTCTTCTAAACTCGTACAAGGCCTTCTTTCATTTGCACACATGATCATGTCATGTGACTTCACTTTTAGTAGCTGTAAATGTTTCTTTGTAGTTTATGCCTTCTTTTCATGATAAGCCTCGTGCTACAAATCTTGCTTTGTATCCCACGATGTTTCCATATACTGCATGATGGAACTATGAACTTCTCTTCAGGTCTCGATACTGCGCCCTGACATCATTCTTCTTGAACTGGTCTTCCCTTTCTTCTTGGTGGCTGGAAGGTTCTGCATCAATGATGTCACTGCACTTGTCATTTTATTTTGAAATGTTGTCACTTGCTGTTCAGAACAAGTCTTCATTCTTCTTTGCTTGTAGGAGATTATGTATGCGGTCTTTCCTACAAGTCAAATGCATTTGTATGGTTAGAAACATTTCATAACGAATATTCATATTAGAAAATACTTACGCATAAATATATGATCATGCAACTACTTTAGCCAATACAACATTCATCCATATCTCACTGAAACTTTCTAGATGCCTTCCATCTCTACCAGGACAACATTGCGATTGTGCACTAATCCAATATGTCAGCAAAGAGGTTTCATTCTAGATAAGTAGCAATGGAGAGTTGTATAGCACCATCAGCTACTTACCCATCACATGCATATTAGTAGTATATTGTCGTTAATGAAAAAATCCTATCATGCATAATACATCAACTGAATATAAACAAATGCATAACAAAACAATATCATGAAATGACAATTGAATACTTATCTTTATTTGTTTGGTGGGTAGACTCCTTCTTGAGCCTTCAGCTTCATCATCTTCTTCATTCATGATAGCATAATTTCTTACCAAATGATAAGGTGGATAATAAGTTCTTCAAGAGTTGATTTCTTCATATTCCTCATTGCTTGAGGGATCTTCTTTGGATGGTAAGATCTTGATCTTTAGTTGCTTCCATCTTCTCTTCTCTTCTTATGAGTCGAGCTTCTTCTTCTTCCCAGAGTCTGTTGAAAGTAATCACTTCCTTCTGCCACACATTCCTTCCATGAATGAATCCCATGATCCTGGGAGGCTATTCAAGGTGGCCATCACCACTTTTGCATTCTTCACTTCTTCTTTTACTGCTTCAAGTTGTTCTTGATTTGAAAGACTCTTATGACTGCATGGTATCTACATTCTGGATCTTCACATTCTTCAACTGGTTTCTTAGGGTCATATTCTGATTTTAGTTCTTCCCTTCAAATAGCTTGGTCAAGGAATCAAAACATCTTTGGTGTCTTTAGGGAGACACTTGTAGTACAAGTTGATCCGTGATTGAGTCAACCATGATCTTCTTAGCCTTGACCAAGTTCTTCTTGTGTAAGGCTTCTAGCCTCATCTCCCTCTTGAACTGGAACCTCTATGCTCATGTAGGTGTCCAATCCATTTTATTCAGAGAGATCATATACTTCCATGCTTGGAAGTTGTTCAACTTCACCAAGCTTATCATCAAGCTAATGTGATAGATCACTTTGAAATGAGAACCTCAAATGAAAATAGCAAAGGAGTAGATCTTACCAATTTCAGGTGTCCATCTTGGTTCCAGAGTAACAGAAACCCTAATTTTAAAAACTTGGAATATTTTAGATCTGATTGGACAAATATATAGATCTCTTCAAATGGTCCTGTCCAATGTACTCCTCTTCTGAAAACAGTGGAGGGAAGCTCCCGGAACAAGAAGCCCTAATTTTCCAATTTCTTCTACAGAAATGCCTGTTACCGTTTCTGTGATATATCCGAAATTTATACTCCTAGGTGTCTGAAATTTCTCACTAAGGTAACCTAGCATGTCCCTGATCCAAAAAAATAGGTTTCATCATAATTGGTTTCACCATTTGGGATTTATGATCCTTTTCCCAAGGTGACCTATTACAGGACTGTTCAGAACAGCGAAGTTGTACGGAATTCTATGTATCACTGGTTCATCTTCTGAGTCTGATATTCAGACCATAGAAATTAAATTTTGTGCCCTTTCTGGAACATCTTCAAGAATTCCATTTGGACCTCTGTATCCCAAGATATTACAATTCTCCCTAGGTGTCATGTTTAAGGATGAATTCTGGAAGAGGCTGGAACCCTAATTTCGAGGGATCATATCTCCCAGACTGTAGGGAATCTGAGGCAGATTTTTGGACACAGTTTTAATCAGGATTTTATATTTAGCTCCTGCAATTTTCAGCTTCTGGAACTTTGCCAATATTGGAATATAGTGAATGTACCAAATCTTATCCGTTTTAGTATTTAGGGTTTTTCCTAGCTCGGGGTCAAACTAGGGTTTGAATTTCCCAGAGTTTCACCCAACCAAATTTCTTGATCCAGGTCTCTAAACTTAGGTTTTTATGAGGAGAAAAATCTTATGTTGGTCTCACTCAAAAATTCCTCTTCTGTAGAAAGCCCTAATTTTCGCATCGAAAACTGAAAATGCTCAGAATTGAATTCCGCTTCGAAAGAAAGATGCACCCTTCAATGGAGAGTCAGCCTAGCATAATTTTGTTGATAGATTGTGGAGAGATACCCAAAAAGTAAGAATCCCTAACTTCTGTAGCTACACAATGTCTTATTCTCAGGTTAGCTCTGATACCATGTTATTTTTTCATCATATAAGCTAGCATTATGATCTTAGGATATTTTCACTGAGAGAATAACAAGCACATCACAAGAGACAAGAGACACAAAGTGTTTTCCTCGGGGAAACCCTAAAGGAGAAAACCCCACAACTTCCTCAGAGATAGAATCAACACCAGAACAGTAAAATCCCAAACCAGTAA
>LPNX010372300.1:186704-199172 GCA_001517045.1 Pseudotsuga menziesii | reverse complement strand
CTAGTGCCCCACCACTTGTGGGGACTTTGCCTCCTCCGACCAATAGGAGGGTAACACAATGGTGGGGACTATTGCCCCGACTTACAATGACTCACCTAGGTTTGAATTCACTAGGATAGTCTAATAACCCAAGGGCCCCACAACTGTGGGCACTTTAACCCTTGACCAATAAGAGGGTTACCCATAATGACTTGACATGAATTTCTCATTATAGAAACTTCCCGAAATAAACATCGGGGTATGACTTGACTCAAATACATTACAATACATCCCATAATGAACATCGGGTTACAATAGATAAGAAATAAAAATGAATACATTCCGAAGTTACAATTACATCAACAAATGCATGCATGTATTAACCTTGTTGCAGGTCAAGGAGCCAAAGTAAATCATTGAAGGAGTGAGGAAGATGGATATTCAAGCCTGTGTGTGGCTTGATTGATTGAAGAAAATTGATTCTGCAGATGCATAAGTAAAATCTTAACTAGTTTCCTTGAGAAAGATAAGATGCTAGGGAATGATTTTAGAAATAGATCAATGGTCATAATCAAATTCTACAAAGATAAGATGAGACCCACATCTGATCTCATACCAATGGTCAAGAAGGAAGCCACATGAAATCAACAGTTGTAAAGAGTTACGAAAAAGGAATTGTGGGAGGAAAATTGTGGAAGTTCAACTTTTGGAAAAGTTGGATCCACAATCCGTAAGATGATTGTGGAAAGGAGTGTTGTGGCCACATAATTATGGAAGTCGAATTTGGAATTTGTGAATTTTCACAATCCGCAAATGTGGAAATAGAGTTGCAGAAACTTTGTTGTGGAAAAGCAAGCTTACGGGAAATGTCTTGCTGAACGATGTTTGAGGAAAGCCCCTTGCGAAAGAGATCATGTGGAAAGGGTGGTACAAAAATAGAAAATTGCGAAAAGTTGGAAGGTGAAACAGATAGTTGTGGAAACCAAAAAATGGAAGTGGAGCTGTGAAATAGGGTTGCATAAGAAGGTTTAACACAACAATTTGGCTGTCAAGAAGGGTTTAAAGTTCCTCTATGCTCTAAAGTTCATGTGTTTAATATCAGAGGTCGAAAAATCATGCTACCAAGGTGGGGTTGGCATCAGTTTGGTATCAGAGCAGAACAAGGATTCCGTGTAAGAGGTAAGTAAATTTCTAATTTCAATTCATTTTGAAGTTGAAGACTAACAATTGTATTGAGAGGGTTAGTCAAGTGAGAGTATTCAGAATTGATTGTAGAAAGAGTGTGTGGTTTAAATTGATTATTAGCCATAGGAGAATACATAAGAAATCATTTGGAAGGATATGATTTGATAGGTATAAGCATGGATTTATGATGCATGGGAAGAGTATTGAGTCAAACTACTCTTGAACAATTGAAGAAAGCAAAGGTAAGGAATTTCTGCAACTTTTTATTGAATTTGAAGACTGATAGTTGTGAGGGTGTATGTTCAGTCCTGTGCAAGGGATCATAGAAGATATTGGCGAGGAGGATTATAGGCTCTACAGTCGGATAAATTGTAGACAATGGCTATAATCTAGAGACAAGAAAGGAGAGTGCAGATGAAAAATATCAAGAAGAAGATCTTTTGAAAATAACAGTGGAGATATTTTCATCCAACTGTACAAGTGGAAAGTTTAAAGGTATGGACTGATTGATGTTTGTATTTAACTCTAGTTATATAGGAAATATTTGATAGTAGCAAAGACCAGAGAAGTTTTGGAGAAGAGGAAAGAGGAAGTACTGGTAGAACCTAAGAAATCCAACAGAGATTCGACAAAAGAGGACTAGTACATGTTCTTAAAAAAGAGGAGTGGAATTGCAGAAGCCAAGAAGATAAAAGCAGTTGCTCAAAGGGTTCTAGTGAGAGAACTAGAGACCCCAAAAGGACAAGATCGAGGAGAGATAGATTGTTGAGGTGCAATAGAAAAGTGTGGAGACATGTTGAGGGGGGCTTAGGAAAGTAGTCCACAAGTGGACATGATGAAGTTCACAAAAGAGAGGGAGATAGAAACAATGACTACTGAAGGTCATTGTAGGGGTTCAGAGGAAATCCACAACAAAATAAAGAGGAAAGAAGTCAAGATGAATGTAACATGGAGTTTCTAGAGTTAGAAAAAGACATTTTGTTCTTTGAGAAGCATATGCAAGTTGATGAAGATGAAAAAAATAGGTTTGGTTTGATCATGAAAAGGTAGGTAAGAGGGCATTCACTACAGGTGAAGCTATAACAAAAGATGTTTTCTGAATTGAAGAAAGAACTCAGAGAAATTGAATCTGAGATGGAGGTTTCATATTGTGAACCTGAACAGGGTCCTTTGCTTAGAGAGGATGATGAAGCAGAAAAAGAGAGACCAATTGAGAGTCTCATAAATTCTGTAAAGAATACAGATAAACTTATGGAGGAGATGACAATGAGGTCAAATGAGACCAAAAGGTCTTATGTTTTTGAGACTAATGATTTGTTTGTGATTGCAGGTCTTGTTGCAAATGATGGGAAGTCCTTTGAAACTTTATTAAAATTTAATGAAGTCAAATATGATGAAGGTAGTCTCTCAAATGAAGAAAGTTCTGAAGTATTGCAGCAAAAGGAACTCATTGATGAGTTGCTTGATGGAGGAACACAGTCAGTTGAAGATGATCTGAAGATGAAGGAAGAAAAAGAAATGTGAAAAGACATTTCTACAAGGCAAGATCAAAACTGTATTTTGGTGAAGGAGAGAGTTAAAGAGTCACCTTGGACTGTCATAGAGTCTGAAGAAGAAGAAGACGTGCTTTCCAAAATCATGATAGTAGAGCATGATTCTATTGTAATAGAATATGAAAGGATACCATATGAAGAGGGTATGCAACCTATAGCTCAAAATGTTAGAGAAATAGGTAATGGTGACAGATGGATGTTGTGTTCAGACCAACACAACAGAGGGATGCCAAAGGAAATATCAACAGGGACTTCAAAGTCCGATGTTTTTTGAACTAACTATTGGTGTATTACTACATGTATTGGAGCAAACTTAGATGATGTGTCTATGCAGGTTGTGAAGCGTAGGATGGATGCTTTGAGGAATAAAGGAAAAAGAAGAATTGAAGCATTGATAGAAGAATATGTTCACTATTTTGAAGTAGAACATAAAGTCATCTTTAAAAATATGGTGCAGATGAGGGACTAGCTGAAAGTATCATGAACTTTTGGGAGAGTTCAAATCAGCAAGAGAATATGCTAATATGAAAGTCAATGGGAGATAAAAATTTCAATATTTTTGAAATTAATGAATTGTCTATATCTACATGAATAACATGTGATGAACCTTGTGAGGTTGTCCCGAAGGTAAAAGAAGAAGAAGGAGAGTATCCATGTATTCTTGACATGGACCAAATCTAGAAGTTTGTTATGGGATTGAAGGACGAGATGACATGTTCTCATGGAGATAAACAAAAGAGAGCACTTGCATATTTGGATAGTGGTGTTGCTGACAGAGAGGGGAAGAAATTTATCATGACATAGAAAAAGACTATATTTTCTCAAGAGGGTGATTAGTACCTAGAAGAAGTTATTGTTGCAGGGTTGGTTAATGGAGACAAAGAAAAAATTTCTAACCTCAGGAAATATGATGAAGAGTTGGAAATGATGGAAGATTGGTTGATTAATCCAAGGATTGATAATGACGACTGCTTAATGTTTGATAGCAGCATTAGAAAAATACAAGGTCAAAACATTGGATTATCTTGTTTAGTGGATAGTAGCAAAGTGTCAAGAGGACAATAGTAGTTTCAAGAGAAGAACATGCAAGTGTACTAGTCAAAGGATAGATTGGACATGGATATTGAAGAACTAAGGTTTTTGATGGTGAAGATGTCTTAGAGAAGGCATGAAGAAAGAATGAATATTTACATCAGCAGATCAAATGGACAAAACAATGGCAGAGGACAGATGACATAAAAAGATTGCAGAAGCAAAGCTAATTGAGCATTACAGCAGAAAATTTGGAAACCAGGAGAACTAAAGATGACAAAGACAGAACAACATGATGAGATGGATGATGAGTTATAGAACAAGTTTTGAGATCTAGGAATACTGAATATGGAAGGTTATGACCAGGAGGGCATATTTCTTTCTTTTTGGAGAGTATGATGAAAGAGCATCCTGCTCTCCATTCAAATCCAAGCTCAATGTTGGATCAAGCCTAGAAGGGGTCTTCAATTCTGAATTGATGGTATTTGAACCATCACATTGTAAATAAACCTAGGTTTTATTTGATTTTAGATAGATGGTGAGTCACTAAGAGTATGAGTGAGTCATTGGTTCAATTGATGAGTCATTGTAACAAAGCCCTCATCTAATGGTAGCGAGTCATAGGATAAGTTACAGGATTTTTTGTAATTAGGATTAGTTAGTAGAAGATTTGGGATTATTGAGTGGATTATGGATCTGAACCAGAATGGTTCATGAATCTTGTTGTATATACATGTGTGTGTGTGTAAGCCTGCGAGGCATAGATAGATAGAGGAGAGGAGATACAGGGAAAAAGAGAGATACAGAGGATAGATAGAGGTCAATAGGGCCTGTAGGAGTCATGGAAGGCCATCTAAAGATATATCAAGCCTTAGGAGATTAAAATGCATGTTCTGAGACAAATTGAATTTATAGTTTCCTGTGTAAATTAAGAAAAATCCTATTTGGCATATCTCTATATGTGTGAATGAATTCAGTTTGAATGTATAAATTTGTGAACTAAATGTTTGGATAAATTCTCTGTCCATATGTGAAAATCATGTATATGAATTTAGGCTTTCTAAAAGCGAGAGAAGCATAGATCGATGGATCGATGCTCTAATCCATCAAATGAGTTAGATTAATGATCCTTTGAGGATTTTATAAATGAATGTGTGCGTGTATTGACCCTTTTGCAGGTCAAGGAGCCGAAGTCAATCATTGAAGGATTGAGGAAGATGGAGATTCAAGCCTATGTGTGGCTTGATTAATTGAAGAAAATTGATTATGCAGATGCGTAAGTGAAATCTTAACTAGCCGCATTGAGAAAGATCGGACGCTGGGGAATGATCTTAGAAGAATATCAATGGTCACGATAAAATTCCGCAAAGATAATATGAGATCCGCATATGATCTTAGACCAACAGTCAGGAAGGAAGCAGCATGAAATCAACGATTTTAAAGAGATGCAAAAAAGGAATTAAGGGAGAGAAATTGCAAACGTTCAACTTTTAGAAAAGTTGGATCCGCAATCCGCAATTCGATTATGGAAAGGAGTGTTGCGGCCGCATAATTGTGGAATTAAAATTTGGAATTTGTAAATTTCCACAATCTGCAATCTGCAAGTGTAGAAAATTTGTTACGAAAAATCAAGCTTGTGTGAAACGTCTTGCAGAATGACATTTGTGGAAAGCTCATTGCAAAAGAGAGCATGTGGAAATGGTAGTACAGAAACAGAAAATTGCGGAAAGTTGGAAGGTGCAACAGATAGTTGCAAAAACCCAAAAATGGAAGCAAAGCTGCAGAATAGGGTTTCATAAGAAGGTGTAACACAACAATTTGGTTGTCAAGAAGGGTTTAAAGTCCCTCCATGCTCTAATTTTCATGTGTTTGATCTCAAAGGTGGAAAAAGCATGCTGCCAAGGTGGAGTTGGCATCAAAAATGGATCATACGAATGGAGGAAACTGAGGACTTAACTTCGACTTTCCTCCCAACCTTTTGGCTCTCTGTCTAACGTATGTTTTTCCGTTGAGAGGCCACCCCAGAGTTTGACATTGAATTCCACTAGGGCGAGAAATATTAAGAGTGAATATTTCTCAATAGATGTTCACGTATCTCACAACCCAAAAGGTAAGTAACTTGTTTAGCAATGATTTCATTTTTGGATAATATACTTGTAATATTCTTGTTATTGATATCGAAATATGGTTCATAATTTGTAAACATTGTTTTTACTAAATAAGTGAAAGGATTCCATCCCTCCTCTTAAAATTTTATCTATTAAATTATTATCACTCAAACGGTAAAGAACCTACCCTTGGTTCCTACGATGGATTAAGAACAAACGTAAGGGACGAGATCTCTCATGTTAAGAAAATGCATTAAATATAAGCGAATGAGTAGTGTCCCTTGAAACTTGTAAATATACAGCACTAGACAAAAAGCATGGATTCAAATATCCATTACCAAACCAAAAGGCGTGGATTCAAACATCCATTACTCAACCAAAAGGCATGTATTCAACATCCATTACAAAACCAAAATACGTGGATTCAACATTCATTACCAAACCAAAATTCATGAGTCGACACCATTCCCAAACCAAAAGACGTGGATTCAACATCCATTACCAGACCAAAAGTCATGAGTAGACACTGCTTACAATCCTACTTACGAGGTTTTTGTCCTCTGTTTGAATTCTAGAACAGTAAAGAATATAATTTTTGTAACAGTAAACATGGTATATAAATAGGTTGGTCCCCTCATGGAGGTTGTTAATTCTTGCTTGGTAAGTGGGAAGGGTAAGGTAATTTTTAAATGGAAAGAACTAGCTCTCAAATGTGAGAAGTCGCCCTTCCCTATGGTGCAGGGATACAAATCCTAGAATTCAACTCACTTTATGAACCGAACAATTACCAACGTACAACAAAGAAAGGAAATAACACAAAATAACCAAGTAATCACAAGTACTTTATATTGTGCATAGATTAAAATTAATTAAATTTTTACCATTCTTTGAGATTCGAAGGCTATTTGGGCACTTTTAAAAGATGTTATTTACATATTTCACTACGCAGAGATGGTGGTCATTTTCCTTTGCACTCAATGATTTCATCCCCCAAGTTTCCTTATCCCACTAGAAGAAATTATCTCTTAAATCATTGAAGATCAATCCCCTTTCTCGACCAGTGAATCTCTGGAAGTTACCAATCTTCAAAAAGGTGTGTTTTTTTCTTATTTTAACCATCATTACAACAATCTTGTAGCCGACTTAACGGGAAGAGTAACTGGAAAAAAATTTGTGTCCCACTATTGCATTCTTCTCATGTTCCCCCGATTGTTTTTCCAACAATACGAGTCCCGCAAAAAAGTTCTTCCCAATCAAACCCTAACTAAATTATATATATATATATATATTTCCCCATTAATTAAAAAGTGTTCCCTTTATTGTCTCCAACTAAATATGTATAGAAATATGTATAGAGGTCATGCAACAAATTTCTAAATCTATAATTTATTTATTTTTAGCCGTAGATAATTATCCACATTTTTCTTCATTAATAATATGGTTATTGTAAATATTTTTCGTAACCATATTATTATTATTATTATTATTATTATTATTATTATTATTATTATTACTATTACTCCTACTACAAGAACTTGCATGAGTTAGACATAGTGATTAAACCTCATCCTACCTTGTACTCAAGGTATTGAGGGGAACAATTCTAGCTTATTTAGGAGATTTTGATGATAATTCGTTGGACACCTTTGTCGGATTCAAGATATTAATAGTTTTCAGTAAGATCACTTAGGATCATTTAATTATTAGTTAGTTTGCTAAACAATAAATTACAAGAATTCATAACTTTCTTGTGGCAATTAGCCACTGACTTTGGTTAGGAAGACGCCTAAAACTTTAGGTAATCAAGTAAGAATTAACAAATTAACTCTTATTTATATGTTTGTAAAACCAAGATGGAATTTGTAATCTAAAACATATATCCTTATGGATTCCCGGTCATTCAACATCTCCCAGTTGATTCATGCCTTTTTTGTTTAGTTGGTCAAGTCCTCATTCTCCTAAGTCTACCAAAGCAATTCACAACTTAGGAAAATCCATGATAATACTTGCAGTGATTTTACTTACATTTCTTTTACTGGGGATGTTACAAGTGTCAAACAGTAGAGGTAGAAGAAAAATAAGAGGAAGAAGAAAAGGTAACACATCAAATGATCATGGAGAACATAAGGAAGAAACTGAGTCTAAAAAGAGACCTCATGAGAACCTTTATAAAGTTAAAAAGGGACTTCATGAGAACCATGATAAAGTTAAGGGGGAGCAACAGTAGAAGTTGGCAACAAAACACTCAAAGGTGCAGAGTTATTATTACAAAAACAAATTGCCATAATGCTTGTAGGTGCATAAAGAATCAAACAAATGTTGGTAGGAAGTCTACGAACTTAATTGAAAAGCCTCAAGACAACGAAAAAATAGTCATTCTCACTTGTAATGTTGAAAAATAAAGTTCCAAATATATCGACATTGGATGCAATAACCATATGATTGGGAACACGCATTTGTTCACCGGATTAGATAATTCGCCCCAATTTGAAGTAAATCTTTGTAAAGGCAACAAGGTCGTTGTGAATGATCCAAAAGCCATAGCTTTATATGACACAAACATGAAAAAATAATATTAGGTGATGTCTATTATGTTCCTAGTTTGAAGTGTAATTTGTTAAGTGTTGGACAGTTGGTTGATAAATATTCTGAAGTGATGTTCAAGAAGAATGTGTGTACCATTATGGATAATTATCTACGTAGATAGCTTATTGAAAGGGTGGAGATGACAAAAATTAGAATGTATCCACTAACCCTAAGGAGTATTGGGCATTATTTACCCATTTCCTACAAAGCTAAGAGTCTAAATTAGTTTTTTCTTTAGTATTTAAGATATAGTCATTTGTATTTTGAAGGTTTGAATCTATTGCACAAAAGTAATATGGTAAGTGGTTGGCTTCCATTGAGAAACTAGTAATCTCTTGTGAGAGTTACATTCTTGTGGAGAATCATAGAGAAAGTTTTCCTTCAGGATTTCAATATAGAGCAAGAGCACGTTTGGAGATTTTCCATTATGATTTGTGTGGACCTATGTAGAAACTATCATTGGGTGAAAATTTTTGTTTTATAACATTTATTTATGATTATGGGTGGAATATTTTGGTGTATCTCTTGAAACAAAAATCTAATGCTTTTGGTATCTTCAAGAAGTTTAAAGCCTTGGTAGAGAAGGAAAGTGGCAAACATATCAAGGAATTAAGATATGAGAAAGGAGGAGAATTTAATTCTAATGATTTATTAGAATTTTTTATATCTTGGAATTAGAAGGTAGTTTACTACTTGGTATACACCTTAGTATAATAGTGTAGTCAAAAGAAAGAATTGAACCATCATGGATATTGATCAAAGTATGCTTAAGGACAAACATTTACCGAAAGAATATTACATAGAAGTTGTTGAATGTTCAGTTTATGATCTAAAAAAAAGTCCCACATTGAGGGTGAAATATCATGCACCTCAACAAGATTGCAGTGGAAATAGCTATAGTATGTCTCATTTCAGAATCTTTGAGTGTGTTGCATATGCACAAGTACCTAATTAGACAAGAGAAAAGTTGGATGATCATAGCAAAAAATGCATTTTCATTGCATACTGTCATGTGTCCAAAGCATATCATTTGCACAATCCTATCACCAAGAAGATGATAATTAGCAGAGGTGTTGAGTTCAAAGAGGAAGAATCTTGGGATGGCAGTGTAGACCAGTTAGTTGTAAGAGGAATTCCATTACCATATGGTGACAATGAATGAGTTGATTAGAATGTACTAAAGAGGACATCCGACTCCACATGTTGTTTCACCCACAGCAAACATGCCAAGAAGAAAATCAGTTGGTATAAGTGCACCCCAATCAAGAACTCCAAGAAATGATGTGCAAAGAGAACCATCAATACATCTAGATCAACCATCATAAAATTCATAGGTGTAAGGTCCCTATTCTTCACCCTTGACATAAATTATGTAAATGATGTAATACCATTAATAATTGTAAGGAATATGGTGAAGATGTCAAGGAAAATGCCCTACCATGGACATATAGAATATATATGTGTATATCAGTCAGTAATGAGGTTAGAGAGCCATGTGCATGTGCATTTGCTATGTACATGTGCATGATAATTGTGGTTTGGTTATTCACACCAACAAGTACAAAAAAGTACCTACTAAGACTTGCGGAAGCCTTGGTATCAAACTGTGGTAAAGATACAAATGCGGTGGTAGATGGTCGTAAATAGAAATAAATTTAATTAAATAAAAACAAACTAAATACAAAAGGAAATTTTTGAAATAAAATGAGTAGAGTTACTGCAATAAACTAAGAATTATTGTGTGCATTAAAATATATATAATAAAGAAGTACACACATGCGATAGGAATTCAATCTCTTTTTATCATACTAGAGTATGGTGGAACAAAGAATGTTACCTCAATGGGGGTCTTTCCAGCCATGTGGATGATGGTGCCCCTAGTGTCCAAGGGTTGATGGTTCTCCACCTCAAACTCATGGATTACCACTTCAACAATAAAGGGACTCCAAGCAAACTAGGGTAGCTTAGGGTTTTGGAGAAATTTGGGCAGAGTTTCACTGGGGGAGAATTATTCATATTAATGGGTCTTAGGATTTAATTAGCATTAAATATAATAACAAAAGAAACAAAATTAGATAAGAAACTGTTAAATGTATACACAAACATTTACCCTAGAAACCCTATGCGGGGGAAAACTAGCACCAATGAAGATATTCATTTCCCTAGCCAAACCAACCAACTGGGCCAAGTGAGCTAGCCATCGCTCACCTTCAGGCCACTTTACAATGGAGATTTCTCAAGACTTGTGAACTCTTCCTTACATGCAGTACCATGGTATAATACCATTGGATGCAAAAAAACATGTTCCCAAAACCATGTGCTAGACCTAAACCACCTTTGACTCATTTCTGAGTGAAGGTTAACCCTAACAATCCACCCTTTTGGAGTAGTCACCAACCACCTTAAAATTTTTATCAAGGAATATAACATACACTCTCCTATCAGCTAGGTTTATCTCTTAACTTTATCTATGAGTTACCGAGGGTATGCATGCCTTACCAGGTCTTACGACCATATGCCCTTTTACATGAAAACTACTCCATTAATTTTCGTCATGTGTCTTCATGTTAAATTCACCATCACCATTTGGTGCTTCATCCTCTCTATTTTCATGATCTCTTTCTATCATGCTCCTTTTGTACCTGCGTCCAATATTTTCATTGATGTCTATATAAAGAGGTACCTATCTACCAAATTACATGGGTCCTCAATCATTGTAAGCACTAGTTCTTTAGAAATTCTCTTCAAATGCAAGGTTCATCAATAATGGTTCCATAACTGAGCTTAAACCATCTCACATTCCTCTCGCAATCGAATACTCAACCTTTCTAATCCACATAAAGATAGGTTACAAGTACACCTGCCACCCTCGTACCTAACCAATGGTTCACTCCACACTTGATGCAACATCCCTTCTCTGCACATAAGAGGGATACCTTGTGTTTCTAGCACCCAGGGAAATTACATTCTAACCAAGAACCCAAAAATATTTCTAGGGTGTTGGGTAGCACCGAACATGCACCCCACATTTAATTCAAAAAATTAGGTGCAACAAAATGAGCACAACTATATGCTAAACAATCATGCTCTGACACCAGTTCTTAGTATTTAATGAGCATTAAATATAATAACAAGAGAAAAAAATTAAACAAGCAACCATTAAATATAGACACAAATATTTACCCTGGAAACCCCATGTGGAGAAAAACTAGAACCAATGAAGATCTTCATTTCCCTGGCCAAACTGGCCAACCGAGTCAAGGGAGCTAGCCACTGTTCACCTCCAAGCCACTTTACAATGGAGCTTCCTAAAGCCTTATAAAGGCTTCCTTACATGCAATACCATGGGATACAAAATGTCATGTTCCCAAAACCATGTGCTAGACCTAAACCACATTTTACTCATTCCTGAGTCAAGGTTAACCCCAACCATGGGGGCCTCCACCATCCTTTTTATAGATATTTTTACCAATGGTATTTTTCCCTTGGTTTTGGGCACACAATGGTATTGAAAGTTGGTTTTGATATTTTCCCTCCTTTCTTTGATTTCTTGAATATTCCCCCTTTTATTTTTTCTGTTTCATTTTCTGGTATTTTATCCTTATTTTGACAGGAATATGAATAAGTTATCCATTTTTTATGATGGAAATAACTATTTTTCCAATGTGGTCATAAATTTAGGGTTCTTGGGTTGATGGAGGCCAAATTTTAGGGAAAAAAGGATGAATAAGTGATGTAACTAGGGGAATGAATTAGGTGATCAATTTTTCGGTGTTAACAGATTGCCTCTTGAGGACAAGAGCTCATCGTATGGGAAATAAAAACCATAAGATCTCTCTTTTCCAAGGTAGTGAGTAGAAGGTGGTGGAGAACTAACTCTGTCAGAGGGTGGAGCATGCACTTCTCTTAGACTGCAAGGGCCATAACTGAAAATACAACTCCTCAAAAATGGTTGAGGTACATATAATTTGAAATAGATAAATGAGGAGAGCATTCCCATGCTTGTATCAAGGCCCCAGGATACA